>JAOXYD010228738.1:0-18175 GCA_028565735.1 Pinacopodium congolense
TCGTTACCTACAATTTCAAACATCAAAGTGCATCAACCCATCCTTCAAATAAGTTCATATTTTTCCCTCAAAACACTCAATAATACCAAAAACAATCAAACACATAAAAGATAATGAAAATGAATGCAAAAGCTCATACTAACTAAGTTTAACACACACAACCAATACTTAAAACACCTAAAAACATAGTATAAAACACACTTATCAATTATTAAGGTTAATCTTCACCTCCTTTGTGGAAAAGAAAAGAATGTAAAAGTTACTCTTCACCTCCTTTATAAAAAGAAAAAAAAGTTATAAGGATTACTCTTCACATAAAGGAAGATTGTTATAGTTGAAACTCTAACATCAAGTACATTGGGAGAGAATTAGGCCTAATTTTTTCAACTAAACCTGTATAAATTCCATTGTCCCTCTTCGTTTGTCTCTTTACAGTTATTCAATATTGTATTTGATTGATAGTTGATTGAATTTAATTAATATTGACATAACTATAACATTCCATATAGGTTGAACTTTTATTTAATGATTGCATTTATTTGAAATTGAATTAGGTGACTTAGATCATTTAGTTTTGAAGAAAAAATTTAAAACGTCCAATTCATCCCCTCCCTGTTGGGTGGTATAAGATTTTCATAAAGTATAAAAGATATTTAGATAAATGTGTAAGTGCTTAATAGATAATATGTTTATTGAATTGACTCACTAATAGAGATCTTGAACAAAACAATTTTTGTGCATCCATAGATATCCTCGTTGTGATAGTTGTATAGCGAATCCTTAAACTTAAACTCACTAAAGTATCTAATGTGAAAATTAAATATCTTGATGTTACTTATAACCTATTATATTTAGGTAGCATAATTAATAATACTCGAATATAATATAAACTATTTTGAAATAATTAAGTAAACTAATAAAAAGATTTGTTACTTTAAAGTAATTAAGGTGAATTCTCCCTATTTGATTAATAATGATTGCAGAATTATTTAACTAGAGTGGGCTAATATTTTAAAAATGTTATTTTTCAAATAATCATAAATCAAGTACTAATTTTCAAGAATATATATGTATAGATTTTTTATAGAATAAACACTAATTTTATACTTTATGTCCAATTAGAATATTAAATGGCAAAAATGATTAAATTATACGATGTAACAAAGTATGAATAATTAAGTTAAACTACTTTAATATTCATAATACTTAAGTGGTTATGATATGATAATGGATGTCAATTTTGATCAATAATTTTAAGTAAGTTCATTAGAGAAATAAAAATAAAAACTCTAATTAATATTTAAAATTTTGATCTATAATTATTGTAAAGATCTTAAAAATATAATAGATTAGACATAAGAGAAATTAAAGAGAACAAATTAATTTGTATTAAATTAAACTTAATTGTAGATTTTAAGAAATTTCAAAGAATAAATATGAATTATTTAACTTTATTATAGTTAAATTCTAATTTTATAATTAAAGGTAGTCTTTTTATTATAGTTTAACTTGTTATTATAATATTTTTATTTCCGAAGAGACTAAAGACTAACACTCATTATTAAATTCTCTTTAAAAGTTGAAATTCTATTGTTTTCTTTATTCTATAGGTATAATTAAAAATTGAGTAATTGAACATACTTGTAGTTAATTTTTTTTGTAAAAAAGTTTTGCATAAAATTTAAAGAAAGTTTTTGTTTAATTTTTTATTTATGATTATTATTTAAAATAATTCAATCAAGAAATTATGATAAATATTCAGTTATATCTATCAAACGATCATAATTTATTTCTTAGGAATTGGTCAAAACTTTTGTGGTTAAGAAGGTAAAATGAAAACAAGGCTCTCTCTATGAAAGTTGAGACAATTAGGCTATGTTTGATTTCATTTCCAAATTTAGTTTTTAATTTTTGTTTTTTAAATACAAAAACTAAAAAATTAACACAAAAATAAAAAAAATAACATACTAATATAATATAAAAATACAAAATATCACAAAAACTTAAAAAATACACAAAAATTAATACAAATATACAAAAATTAAAGATAAAACTAAAAATTAAAACTAACAATAATATTAAACATTCTCTTAACTTCTTATGTATCGGAAAAACTTACTTATAAATTGTCAATATAAAAGTAAAAGTTATCCATTGTTTAAAGGGAAAAAAATCTGTAGCCTAGCCCTATTGGCCCGTGCTGCCACGAAGTTTTTGTCCTTCGTGATAAATTAATATTTCATCATCGATCAGATTGAACAAGGATATAATCGTAATTAAAGAGTGTTGGAGGTTTCTCGCGTCTCTTATTAGGCCTCCTTTGGTGGTATGCAAGTAAGGAAGGTAGTCACCTCCATCCATTAAAGGGGCTTAAATATATAGTATGAGATACTTGCTCTTCTGGTTGTCTATATTTGTATACATAGGCCTTAAATCTTGACGTAGGTAGGTTTATAGGTATATGATGAAGTCATGATATGTTGGTACGTGACAAAATACACTGAGATTAAGTTTGAAAAACCTTCTAAGTATTTAAAGAGATGTTTAAAGTGTTGGGAATCTCTTTGCGACTCTCTACTATAGTATCAAAATTACCGATTCATACAAGTTGTTGCTCGATGTTGTTTTGATTGCCAAAAATTTTCCAGTGTATTTGGCGCCCAAATGGCTGATGTTGGGCTTCAGAACATTGGGGTGTATATGATTCAATAACTCTACATACGTGACTCTACAGGTAGTGGGCAACTGCTTGAATGTCATTTGTCACTCGACGCCTTATTTCTCCTCTTTAAACAAGGTCCATTTGTCCTCAGCAACTAGGTAAACATGAAGTAATAGTATATTTTATTTCTATTTAAAGTAAAAACGGTGTAGCTGTCCAATAATATTCTGAGACATCATGGAGTTATTTGTCATTTTTTTGTGCAATTTTGGGGATCCATTTGTGATACTTCATCATGACTCCTCTTAATACCCGCGTATGTACGAAATAGTGATACGTGTATATGACTTTAAAAACACGTTTGCAACATCCTCCGAAAAGTGGGAAATGTCATCAGTCGTGCTTTCTTAGCTTAGGTTCTCTTTCGAGTCTCCTTATTCTTGTTCCTCTATATATATATTATACATAGGGTGTCCGTGTCGCAACAATATAGGTTGTAAGTTATGTTTGACTCAACTTTATTAGATGTCGTTAAATTTAATTGTACTTCTAGAATGTGGTACCCAGCAAGTACTCAGAGATTTAACCCATCTGATGGATTGTTCTATTAATGACAAATTATATTCTAGAATCTCTAGCTATATTTGCAGTTTAGTTCTAACTTTGGCATTGAGGTGCCTTTAAGATTAGAACATCCAAATAAATTTTAATAAAACAAGCACACATGCACTCTAGACTGCTTCAGAACTTGTTTGTTTCTGATACATTTATCTATGCTATTGCAATTGGAAGATGACACTGAATAACTGTCAATGGAATCACACTTTATTACACCTTTAACTATAGAATATGGCCTCTAGACTCCAATCTTTGATCCACAATAGATATCGTTGATCATTGAAAATTATCTTAGACAATTCTAATATAATTTCCTAGTTATCCTGCTCTGAGATAGTTAAAGCTACCGTTACTCAACTTATTTAAGTAATGACTGACACAACCAAAAAACGAACATAAAGAGAGGATAAGGGAGAGGGTGTGAAGAAATGAAAGAGTGACACATTGTCTTCTAAGCAAGGTCTTAGTATATGAACTCGTATCGACCCGATCACTACACCGACATCCCCATTTAACTAAAGGGTTTTTGACATTTTTAATTACAGTAATAAAATACTTACATCTACTTGAAACATGCAAGTGTCTAGAAATAGCGAAGCGTTATTTATTTTTAGCACCGTGTTTATAAAGATTTATACAACGATGTGAAATGTCCACTTGAATTTTGCCATACAACAACACCACTACGTGATTTTAGAGATTATAAATTGAAGCTGAACCTAGCACGACAGTCAGCTACACAGACTTCTGCAACGTGCAACGTGCAACGTGTAGAATTAGGCAATGGGAAAAACAAATAACTTATAATAAACTCATATAAATGTCACATTCCCGCAGTAACTTTCAAATTTTAAATTCACTTTACACATACAAGAAAAGTATATTCGCACATTTGGAACATAAATTCATTGCTCTACAATTACGCGTATGTACTACATATAGTGATTGGGTGGACTCAAGACACTTTTCAGTTCGAGTGCGTTGGAAATGTGTTTTTTGCAATACATTCCGAACTGACCGAACAAAAATGTTAGCATCTGCTCATAACATAATCCCTTCGAAAGGAATAACCCTGCTACAAAAACAAACAGATGAGAATAGACAACTATCTTAAGAAATGTGGTAATGGGGTAATGGGAAAGTTTGGGAGTTTTTCCCTTTTTTATTTCACAAAAAAAATACCCTCTTCAAGAGTTAATAAGGAAAGGTGGGACCAACAGCAGCCTACCCACGTATCGATTCCAAATTAAAACATGTGTCTTGAGGGCTACGAGAGGCCCAAAGAGAGGCACTGTAGTTGAGTCGTTTATTAAATGTTCAATAGTACTGTATCGATATTAGTTAATATTGATACCGTTTTGAATAATTATTTAAAATTATAAATTAATTTTTAAATTTTATAAAATTTACAAAATAGTTTATAAATGTATTATATTATGTAGTTTTTAGCTTAACTTTAAAATTTAAAAGACCAAAATAAAAAAATTTTCTTAAATTTTTTTTTAATAAATTAATTTTTTAATAAATTTTTTTCGGTACCAATCAATATTTGAATCCAGTACCAGTTTTGATAGTTTCGTACTATTTTTAGGCCAGTACGCGCCATACTGACTGGTACTGGCCGGTATGGTACGAAATGTGATACCCTGTTCTAAACACCTCATTTTGTTTCTTCTTTCAAGAGCTAAACTTAATGTAATACTGAAACATCATCTCCTTCACATCATCTAGAGTCTTGATAATGGCTTCTACTCCTTCAAATAGTGTTGAAATAAACTTAACCTTGATTCACGATTATAACTTGTTTTTTCTATAAGATTCTTTTCCTGTCATTATGAAAACTGTTGTGACGTTATCGTGATTGAGTATAATATTAGCCGTTAATCTTATAGATCAAGGATGTAAGGTCTTTAAGTTGATAGATACGAAAAAGAAAGTAAGCGATATTGCTTCAGATGTGTGAAGAAAGGCTAACACTTGCTGGTCCTCACATCCCTTTCTGAGAGTATCATATGGTAGACCAATGAATGACTATTGTAAACCCTTGGCGTCAAGTTCGTGTTCAAGCACCGTTATAACAGTGCTTTATAACAGTGTCGTCTAAATTCGTGTTCAAGCACAGTTATGATTTGAAAAAAAGAAAAAATTTCGTTTGTATCACACAATGTTAAGATTTGATAAAAGAAAAAATTACTGTATTTGTACAAGTTGACTAAAAAAGTAATAAAGAATTCCCTAAAAAATAATAAAGAATCCTCTCTTCAATGTAGGTCTCATCTTTAGAGGTTGAACCACATAGATCTTATATATTTTTTGGGATAATTATATTTGTAGTCTTAAATTTCTTACTATTTTTTCAATTGAGTTTTATATTTTTAAAATTTTCTATTAAAGTCCTATACTTATGTAGAGTAATAAAAAACAGTTTTTATAAGATTTAATTAAGAAAATTATGAAATGTTTAAGACTACAAATAGGGTTATCCCGAATATTTGTAGTCCGAAATTTTTTATAATTTTATAATTAAATATTAAACCTTTCATAATTTTTTTAATTAAATCTTATAAGGACCGTCTTTGATTAATTTGCATAGATATAAGACTTCAATAGAAAGTTTCAAAAGAATAAGATTCAATTGAGAAAATAATAAGAGGTTTAGGATTACAAATATAGTTAACCCTATGTTTTTTCTTCTTTTTTGTTTTGTTTTCTGTTTTGATTTTGCATTCCACACAATAAGAGGAATTAATGCTCTTACAATTTTCAAAAAAATTCACTTAATTCTTTAGCATTTTAACATTTATAAGTTAACCCTAAATATTAGCATTAATTAATAAAACATCGCTTATTTACATGAAATTTAATAACTATAAATAGATTAATATTTTTTAGCCGTAGTTATTTCCACTTTTACCTGAACTTCACAATTATTTTGAATGTGACCTTCAGTATTATCTTGAGCAATAACAGGCTTTCTATAGGAGCTCTAAAACTACTTTTGAAATTTCCTTTATTGATATTCTTATTAAAATTTGATAAATTTGAAAAAAAAATCAAAATAACATTTTTAAACCCTTTCAAGATTACGAATTTTTTATTAGAATCAATGAGAAAATATCACACTTTTAAATTTAAAAGGATTTGTAAACAAAATTTACTCCATCATTAACTGAATGTTAAGTCACATATGTACAGTGAAGTTCTGAAACTCTGGTCCTTTTGCAGTGGAAGAGCGTACATCTACATACCTTGAGTCTTTCTAACACATCTCTTGTCTTAGAAAGTCCAGAGATTCATATCCAAACCCTGGTGTTCAAAGGCTCTTGAAGTTTCTCCTTATTTAAACCATCCTTTTAGAGCAAATATTGTTTAAAGAATTTGGTAATTCTTCTTCAACAGCAGTTTAATATTTAGATCCTAATTTTGTGCTGTTATAGAAAAAGAGAAATCAATCTAGAAGTCCAATAAAAAGATTATGAAAAGCAAAAGATTAAGAGAAATGAGAAGTGAGAAGTGAAGCCACCCAAAAGTCATTTAGATACTGTCCACTTTCTCTCTTCTAATTAAATATGTTTTCACTTCATAATAATAATAACTGTTATAAATTTAAATTTTTACTTATATTTATTACATATCTTTATTTAGGATTTAAGTCAATTAACAAATAAATAGATTTTCAATTAAAGCATGATTCAATTTATATTTAAGAAAATTTGTTGAATTCCTATTTTGTTAGGATTGAAGTTTCAAATTTTTAATTAACATATGTGTTTTAACATGTCAATTAATGATAGAATAATTCTTTTATAAATAGTTTTACATTACAAAATCTGTGATTTTTTTTGGTTGTAAGAATACATTGTTTTATAATCTTATAAATAGTTTAAAAATATCCTTTTCTTTCAATTGATTCTTTACAAATCTATGAAAATTTTGATGGAAATCTCATTGAACCATCCTAACATCACAATCTTAAGTCTCTACTCAGGACATTAGTCCGAATAAATATACTTGGTGACCTAGTAAACTCCGTGCACGTTACGGCTGATTCAATATGGATCAACAGGTAATATAGTATCATATTGACAATCATGGATTAAAAATTGTCAAATCAACATGATTAAGAAAACTTGCATTAATGGTCCTAATCCACAAAATTCGTAATCAAAATCTAAATTAAAGTATTGTTAAATCTTTAATCAAAATTATCAGTTTAATTCATCTTTCTGTTTCTGTTTTCTGTTTTTATTTTTATATATTTTCATTGATTTTTACTGTTTTCATCAATTTTCATGTTTTATTTGTATTCAATTTTTGTATTATTTTATCAGTTTATGTGTTTAAAAAATAAAAAATAAAAAGTTAAAAATAGAAACAGAAACAAATAAGCTTATTTAAAAATAGAAATAAAAACAAACAAGCTTACATGTTCAAGATAATACTAGGTCCACACAAAAAAGAAGAGAATAAAACATGAAAATATGGATAAGAATTGTTTATATTATTAAATAATATTAAATTAAAGAAGTTTTTCATAAGAATGTTAATATTTAAGTATAATTATAAACGTTAAAATATTTTTAAAAATTTTGAATACTACAAAAGAATAATCATACCAATTTATTCACAAAATTACTACCTTACACCAAGTTTTTAACAAATATTTTAAAGACCTTGATATTCATTCCTTGGTCTTCCGTTTGCTACTCTCAAAGAAGAATTTGAAGGAAGAGCCAAAAAAATAAATTTCTCATTCATTTTCTTTATAGAAGCCATTATCAAGATGCTATGTGAAACAATCGAGAGATCAACAGACGTAGGCATGAATCATGACCGCGTGGGATGGATAAGAAGATGAGATATAATAAGACAAATGTGTAAGACGAAGAGGCAAATATAAGGAAAAGCAGAGTAAGTTAGCATTTAGATACCAATCAAAGCTTGCGGAAGCTTAGCAGTAAAAGAAAGGAAAAATGAAAAGTTAAACGCATGTTTAGTATTATTGTTGATTTTAGTTTTTGATTGTAATTTTTGTGTGTTTTTAATTTTTATGTTGTATTAATATGCTATTTTTTTAATTTTTGTGTTGTATTAATATGTTTTTTTCTTTACTTTTTTATTTCTGTTTTTAGAAAAATAAGAAACAAAGATTCAAAAATAAAAATAATACCAAACATGGACTTAATTAAGACAACTTAAGTCAGTGGATTATTTTTTTACTACTTATTACTAGTAAAGTTGGGATGACTGCCCATGGATTCCTTAACTCCGGAAATAAGCATCTCACTTTGCCTGAATCCCTGTAGACAACGCTAACAGTGATAACTTAAATAATAAGCCAACAAGTGAATTTTGGATTTTAATGTTTTAATCATAAGTTAATCTAGACCTTAAGTGTTTCGATCATAATTCAATCTAAATCTGTTAAAAGTTTTAATGTTGTAAAAACCATCCAACTTATTTAATGTTTAGTAGAGTTAAAAAAATTAATATTGTAAAAAAAATCCAATTACATTTAAATTCTTAATTAGACTCTATTATTTATTCAAAAAATTAGACTCTATTAAGAAATATCTATGTAACTTTGTTTAAATAATTTAAAAGCACATTGGATTTTAAATATGGCATATGAAGAGCATCACAAATAATGATGTGAATGCTACCTATCATCAATTAGATAGGTACCTTTCCTTTTCTCATCATAAAAATTGTAGAATTATCACCAAATTTCACAATGTTTAATCAAGTTCTGAGGGTAATTACATAAAGGAATATCACATACATACAAAAATGAAATAACTTTAAAATTGTGTCATAAAGGCTCAATTCCCCACATAGGTTCAATTGAAAATATATGATGCTTCAATATATTACCTAATCATTCAAGTATCAATTGCTAAGTAAGTTTATGTAACCAACTACTTTAATCAATCAATATGATTCACCTTCTATTCAATTAGCTTAATTCAACTTCAAACACACAACTCAGTCTCATTCCAAGTACTATGATAAAATTTCATGGTTTAGCATACATCACATGCAAATTAAAGACAGAAAAAAAATTAAATGTGTAAGCAAACATTAAAAAAAATTAACCAAAAAAATAAAAAAAAAGAAGCAAAAATAGCAGTCACACAAACATTCAAAGTTTTCCCTCCATACTTAATCTACATTGTCCTCAATGTAGTCATAAAAAGAAAAAACACATGAAAATACAGAAAATAAAAGAGAAAAAGGGTTAAGAAGCTTCTCTATTTTATGCATCAAGGTGTTAGGGAAAAAGGTGGTTGGAACTCATGGTGTTCGAAGAAAGCATGCTGGTTTTACTCCAATTTATCCAATATGCACTCCATGCATTAAAATTCGGTGCATACAGATTAAGGGGCTAACCACTTCAAGTTAGCAACAGTCCATCTAAAAGTATCTTTGTGATTTTTCAGCATCTTTAATAATTATTTTTCTTGTAAAGATGTTAGTCTACTTGAAATAATAACAGGAATAGTTTCATTCTCGCTTAAATACACATATTTCAAGTTATCTAGAAGAGCCTTCAATTCCAATTCTGGTGGCTGTATAAGAGATGGCAACAACTTTGAATTATTTCTAGTTAGTTCCAGAAAACATATATGTTCCTCCAAGTATTTGCTCCACTCTAAATTTTGGATAGTGGTATCCAACTCCTCAAGAATGACAAGATAATTAGCTATTGTATTTCTTTCCTAGATATCCAGGCTATTTTCCAAAGTAGTCCATAATTTATTTAGTCCATCTAAACAAAAAATTTTCTGCACTAAAGTATAAAAATTCTCGTAGAAACAAAAGATTAATCATCATTAGAGAATTTCAAAGCATCATAAATATTAAAATTAATCACATCACCATCAAATTTCATAATTAAAGACCCATCATAAACATTAATTTTTAACCTAAAATTTTTCAAAAATGGCCTTCCTAATAAAATTAGGATTGAAGTAGATGAATCTTCATTACCCATATGTAAGACATAAAAATCAGCAGGAAAGATCATATTATCGACTTGGAGTAAAGCATCCTCAAGAACACCCTTAAGATAGGCATTAGATTGATCAACAAGTTGGATTATGACACCAGTTTCTTGCAGATGCCCCATATTCAAATATTCATAAATAGATTGAGGCATAACATCAATCGTCGTACCTAAATCCAACAATGCTTTCTCAATTTTCAGATTACCTATTTTATGAGGGATTGTAAATATACTTAAATCTTGACATTTAGGAGGTAACTTCGTTTGGAGTACAACAGAAACATTCTCACTCAATCGAACCTTTTCATTGCCACTTGACTATCTCTTTGAGGTACAAAGTTCCTTAAGAAATTTTGCATAACAAGGAATTTGTTTAATAGCATTAAGTACAGAAATATTTACTTGTACCTTGCGAAACGTTTCCAAAATTTCTTTCTCTTACTCCACATTCTTTTGCTTGGCAAAATGGCTAGGAAAAGGAGGTTGCACAAAGTTCTTTAAGAAATTTAGTATAACGAAGAATTTGTTTAGAAAATAAATGTAAATAAAATTTTAATTCTATATTTATTCTAAATATAATCATAATAAATTCAGTTGAATTACATATTTTAAATAATAGTTATCCAAATAAATGAATTATACATTTTAAATTCATTTTTTCCAATTACGAGCTAGAGAAATAAGAAGTGAAATTACTCAAAATTCATTTAGATACCCTCTACTCTCTCTCTAATTATATGTCTATTATTAACTATTATATACATAGTTAATTCAAATAATATATGAATGATGATTATAATTTCACTTCTTAACAATAATAACTATTATAAATTATCCATTTTACTTATATTTATTACCAAGATGTTATGTGAAACGATTGAGAAATCAAGAGACGTAGGCATGAGTCATGGCCGTGTGGGATGGATAAGAAGATATAGTAAACCAAAAGTGCATGACAAAATGGAAAATATAAGAAAAGGAAGAGGAAGTTGGGTTGGTATTTAGTAACAAAAGCTTGTGGAAGCTTCACAGGAGACAAAAGCCTTTTCTTTTTCCTTTCGTTAAACTTCCTCTTCCGCATATCTTCACAGAAGCTTTGGTTGGTACCTGATACCAACTTCCTCTTCCTTATATTTTCGTCGTTGTCATGCTCTTTTGTCTTACTATATCTCGCTTCTTATCCATCCCATGCGGCTACGACTCATGCCGACTTCTCTTGACTTCCCAGTAGTTTCGTACATCATCTACCTTATTTTCTAAACACCTCATTTGTCTTTTTCCTTCAAGAGCTAAAATTAATTTAATCCTGAAACATACGTTTCCATAGACGCCAGTTATTATAACCTAATACTTTTTAGAAATAACTATGATTTTTAGAATTCTATAGTAATTTTATAAAAGCAGTTGAATGGACAAAACTTAACCAATTAAAGTGATATATTATACGTTTTGAAGTTTTATATGTCGAAATTTAGATGAATCAAATTTTATATTTTAGAGCTACCTAAACAGAGTTATAGTTGAATAAAGACGAATTGGTAAGTTTTTTACTGTTATGAAAATTTAGTTGTGTCATTAAAAAAAATTTCTCTTTATATTCTAGTATTAAGTATCTTTTAAGTTGACTAGTTAAGAAATCTCTAATTTACAAACTGTTTTTATTTTTGATTTTATGTTTTCGAATTCAGTATAACATTAGCCGCCTAATTACAGATCAAGGGTGTAAGATCTTCAAGATGATAGATACCCATAAAAAAAGAAGAAAAAAAGTGAACCATATTGCTTCAGATTTGTCAAGAACAGCAAACACTAGCTATTCCTCAAATTCTTTATGAGTAGCATATGGTAGACCAATGAATTACTACTGTAAAAACTTGGTGTCAAGTATCAATTTTGTGAAAGAAAAAAAAAAGGAATTAATGCTCTCACAATTTTAAAAAAAATTCAAAAAATCTTTAATATTTTAACATTTATAAATTAACCTTAAATATTAACATCAGGTAATAAAACATCACTTATTAAATGAAATTTAATAACTATAAACAGATAAATAATTCTTACCCCTAGTTGTTCGATATTCCATTTTAATGTGAACTTCAATCTTATATTAGGCGTGAAGTTTAGTATTATCTTAAGTAATAAAAGGTTTTTGATAGGAGCTCTGAAAGTACTTTTGAACTTTTCTTAATCAATTTTTTTTTTTCAAAATTTGCAAAACTTGAAAAGAAGAAGTTAATAACCAAAGAATAGTTTTAAACCTTTTTTAAGATTATGAATTTGCTTTTAGAATCAATGAGAAAGTATTCACTTTTAAATTTAATAGGATTTATAGAAAAAGTTACTCCATCATTAACGGAAATGTTAAATCATATATATGTAATGAAAGTTCTGAAACTCTAATACATCTGCATGTAACTGTAAATTCAGGATCGTTCATAACAGTTTTTTTTTTCAAAATTTGTAAATTCAGGATCTTTTTTCCCTTCCTGACTTTTGCCTTGCTTCTTCTCTGATAGTTGAGAAGTTTTGTATATGTTTTCAGTTAATTGAAAACTGCAATTCTTATATGTGTTTTAAAGGGAGAGGAAAGGGTCCATCGAACCCAATTTGATTCCCAACTCCTTAAACTCATTACCAATCAAATAGAATCCATTTAATTGAATTAACTTAACAAGTCAAAAGGGCCATATAAACCATAAAATGATGATCAGGTCATAAGTTATACAATATAATTTCTTCTATATATCACACACTCAGTTCAATTTATAAAATTTTAAGTGAGTAATATTGTAATTATTATCTTATAAGAACAATATTTATATACAATATATAAAGGGTCCTAAGGTTAGTGAAAAGTAAAATCTTACTTCAACTGAATTTTATTAATTAGGATATCTATGCATATTACATTAAAGGTAAGCAAATCAGACATATATCAAAACATCCAATCATAAGAAGTAATGAACTACTTGAATTAATACATACTGACATCTGTGATTTTTTCAAAGTTCCTTCTTAACATGGTGAAAAACATTTTATCATCTTTATTAATGATTTCTCACAATATTTTTATATATCATTATTGCATGAAAATTTTCAATCTGTTGACATTTTACAAGTGCTCATGAACAAGGTAGAAACGCAGCTAGATAAAAAAGTGAAAATAGTGAGCTTTGCTAAGAGTGGTGAATATTATGGTAAATTTAATGAAAATATACAATGTCCGTATTCATTTGTAAGTTTTTTACAAGCCGAAGCATATATGTATAGTACGCAATGCCTAATACACCTCAACAAAATGATATAGTTAAACGGCAAAATCATACACTTATGGATATAGTTAGGAGTATGTTAAGATATAATACTATACTTTTATTTTTATGGATGCATGCATTTTAAACTATTACATAATAGGGTTTCTAGTAAAGCAATTCTTAAGGCTCCTTATGAATTATAGACAAGGAGGAAACTTAGTTTAAAGCACTTTCATATTTGGGATTGCCTTACAGAAGTAAGGATATGTAATCCACATTAAAAGAAGTTAGATACAAAAACCGTTAGTATTTACTTCATCAGCTATTTTGAAAAGTCAAAGGGATATAGATTTTATTGTCCTAATTATGATAGAAGAATAGTTGAATATGATAATACTCGGTTTATAGACTTTTATTTTGGACCCTTATTAAAATATTTTTTATTTAGGATCATAATTGGTTAATTAATTAATGAAGTAATTAATTGATGATTTTGGTTTATGCGCATAAGTATGGCATACATTTTATTTTTGCATAATATGATTTTGGAAATATTATTGCCATATTATGATTTTAGTTGGTATTATAATTTTCATATTATATCAAGATTGAAATTAAAATATCATATTATATGTTCATTTTATACATGACATTACTATAATTAAGGATAGTTTGTAAGTCACCAAAGTGACCAAACTAATTAAATTGAATTTTATCATATATGAATAGTATTTATTAGTTAATTGTCTAATAAATATTTATTGTATGGAAAGCTTGTTAGTCACTAAAGTGACATAGATTAAAAAAATAATATTTAGACATCTAATTGTGAATTTTAAATTATTCATGATTACATATTGTTATTGAAATGATATAACAATTGAATTAAATAATTGAGTTCATTAATTATAACACTAAGAGGTCACTCAAAAGTGGACTATTTCTTATGATTAATGACATTAAAGAGACTTATCAACATATTTAGTGAATATGACTGTATATCCAAACATAACATACATGTTGATTAGAATATAATTGATTGTCCATTATAATATATTTTGTTAGCATCATTATAGGTACAGTTATATATTTCAATATTATCCAAAGGTGAATTTAATTATATAATCAAATTTATTGTTTGTTTGAATTCATTTAAATTTAGTCAAAGCATTTATATTATATTTGTAGCATCTACTAATTTGTTAGTTTTAAAAAATGACTTAATCAAGTTCAATAGTCTGAAACTATGCAGAACATACCTTGATCCATGCTTTCAAATGTATCCCGTATCCTGTTATTTCGTTTTTTTAATTCCTTTTTCCCTCTGACTTTTGCTTTGGTTCTTCTCCGATAGTTGAGAATTTTTCTATATGTTTTCAATTAATTGAAAACTGCAGTTCTTACATGTGTTTAAAAGGGAGAGGGAAGGGTAGATTGAACTTATTACCATCAAATAGCGTCCATTTAATTGGAATAAACTCAATAAGTCACATGGGCACATGAATTGTAAAATAATCTAACACTGCATAACCTCGGTCTTTCCTACCATGGCTCTCGTCTTAGAAATTCCAGATATTCAAATACCAATCTCAGTGTTAAAAGGTCTTTGGAAATTTATCCTACTAATTAACCGATCCTTTTAGAGCAAATATTGCTCAAAAGAATTTGACAATTCTTCATCAAAAGTAGCTTAATCTTTAGATCCTAATTTTGTGTCACCACAAAAAAAAAATCAACCTAGAAGTTTAACAAAAAATTAATGAAAAAGAAAAAAATTTAAGAGTATTTATTAAATAATATATATTTAATTCAAACTTCTTGGTATTGATTAATAAAAAAGCAAAAGATTTAGAGAACTGAGAAGTGAAACAATATAAAACTCGTTTAGATACCGTCTACTTTCTTTCCTCTAATTATCTATGTATTATTTACTATATATACACATAGTTAATTCAAACAATATATGAATGATGGTTTTGATTTCACTTCTTAATAATAGTTATTATTATAAATTGTCCTTTTTACTTGTGTTTATTGCTTGCCTATTTTTATTTTGGATTTAGGTCAATTAACAAATAAATAGATTTTTAATTAAAGTATGATTTAATTTATATTTAAGAAATTTAGTTGGATTCCTAGATTGTTGGGATTCGAGTTTCAAACTTTTACTTTACTTACATGTTTTAACATGTCAATTAATTGAATAATTTTTCATATTTTTATATTAAAATATTCGCGATACTTTCTCTTTGTAATAAAACATTATATAATTTTATAAATGTTTTAAAAATATGCTTATGTTTGAATTAATTTTTAAAAAATCTATCAAAATTTTGATAGAAATCTCATTGAACCATTCTAATATCACAATCTTAGGTCTCTGCTAAGCACAACAGTCGAATAAACAAAGTTCATGACCATGACTTTCGTGGCCTAGTGAGCTCCATAGACATTAAGGCTTATTCAGTATGTATCAGTAAGTAATAAAGTGTTATATTCACAATGATTGGTTAAAGTTTGTCAAATCAACATGATTAAGGAAACTTGAATTATTGGACCTAATCCACCATAAAAATTGATAATCATATTTTCACTTCAAGGAAGTGTCAAAACTCTGTCAACCTTTATTCTTGATAATACTAGAGTTCACATAAAAAAAAGAAGAGAATAAAAGACGAAAATATGAAAAAGAATTGTTTATATTATTTAATTAAATAAAATAAAAAAATTTTCAGAAAAATTATAATATTTAAGGATAATTATAAATGTTAAATAGTATTCATTCATTGGTCTACTATTTGCTACTCTCAAAGAATAATTTGAAGGAAGCGACAAAAACCCAATTTCTCAATCATTTTCTTTGAGGAAGCCATTACCGAGATGATGTGTGAAACGATCGAGCGACAAAGATGACAATAAAAAAAGAAAATATATAGTATTAAAATTAAAAAATATATATGATACTCTAGTAATACATAGAAATTAAAAGATTACATAAAAATATTTAAAAATCTCACGAACAAGATTCTTGAGAACCCTTACACACTCATGTCATGTCACGGTATTGCAAAAGGAAAAATTGCAAATCATGAATAAATCCAAGCGATTTTTTTTTTAATTTCAAGTGATCTTTTCATAGGCGTTTGCCCCCATTCAATCAGGGAATCGGAACAAGGCCTGAAAACGAATTTACTGTTGTTTGTTTGACCGGCGATTATTAATGATTTCAGCTTCATATAGGCAAGTTGCAACCTGCGATCTGAATTGAGGACAGATTTTTGGAGTTAGCTCACCCTCCCAAGATCTTGACCTGCATGCATTTATCTAGTACTCTTTCTTATTCTCTTATTCATGTAAATGTTGGGGTTTTACAAAGGTACACACGTTAGCCCTTGACACATTGAGGGCCAATACTAAGTATTACTTCGATTCTTGTGTCGTTCTTACCATCTTCTTATAATTTAATGTTAATGTAATGACAAACCATGGGGCTTTCCTTTTTTAACCATTAGCTTCCCAGGTGTTGAGCGTATGATGAATAGGAATGGAAAAGGGGTATCTGGACATCTACAGAAATATGGACTAACATTTGAATACTATTTTTTCAATAAATTTAAAGATTATAAAAGTGATTAAGCTCTAGATGGTTGTTAAAAAGAGTAGAAAAAACATTCTTTGGCTGTTATCTTCTTGGTCTCGCTTTGTACACATGATGCCTAGAACTGTTCCAAATATATCTAAAAGCGTATGGCCAAAAGAATTATTTCCTTTCTTGGGAATTTAAGCTTTGTGCTTCTTATGTCTCTTGTAAATTTTCCGCTATATGTTCAGTCTTAATGTTTTTTTGTTGAATTTTGATGTCAAGTTCTTTTGGGAATTGCAGGTAAAAACATAAAGTTATGTGTAACATAAGCAAAGAGAATGGAGGAAGAAATGTAAGATAGAGTAGCTTTTAATTATGAAAGTGAAGAAAGCAACAGAAGAAGAGAAATGTGGGGGCAGGTTTAAGTGAAACGGACAAGGAAAATATGCATGAAAATCAGTAGATCTTAGTGGGATACTTTGCCTGCAAGAGGACAGGCATAGTGGTGTCCACTCCAACTATCGTCAGGGGCGTGGAACCAAGAAAGAAAGAAAGAACAAGAAGAAGAATTCAGAGACTAAAAAGGGGGGAATGCAAATTTAAGGATTTTAGGGTCAAAAAAAATCATCAGATGTGAATCTTTGATGCATGTTAAGGTTTTAGGGTGGGAAAATTGTTTGCCTATCCCACAATTCCTAACTATTTTTCCTTTCTTTTTTGAAAAGAAAAAGAAAAAGAAATTGATGATCATTTTCAGCCTTATAGCCTGAGTGGGTTGGTAGACTCTTTGTATGGAAAAACCTCAGAAGAATAGCCAGATTTCTTTGTTTGGCCTCTTGTCCTCTCTTTAGTTATTGCATTGCTTTTTTCTTTTTTCCTTTTTCCCTCATATTCCTTTTATACATATTGCAATTGTTGAAAAGACTATTTTAAAAAAAAAAGTTGAAAAGACTACAATCCTTACTAAGAAAACTACCAATCTCCTATGAAATGGGGCAAACGTCGTCGTGTAATACATGTATGTGCGTTCATCTTTGATTGCAGTATTTGGA
>JAOXYD010228747.1:0-18175 GCA_028565735.1 Pinacopodium congolense
GTGCATTTGTGTTTGCTTTATTATAGTTTGAATTTGCTTAATATTGACATAAAGTTTGGCATTCCATTTGAGTTGAATTTTGGTTAAAGATTTCATATTGCTTAAATTGGCTTAAAGTGTTTAAAGTGTTTTATTTCCGCAAGAAGTTTTAAACACTCAATTCACCCCCCTCTTGGGTGCCATAGGGCTAACACAAGTATTCACCACCTCGATCAAATCCAAGTGTCTTGATACTCTTACTAAATTGTTTCTTTAACTCAAGTCTAAATTTTTTTAACTTTTCGAATGATTCAAAATTTTATTTCATTAAATACACTTAAACATATCTCGAATAATCATCTGTGAATGTGATGAAAAGGTATATCCACCTCTTGCTTTAGTAGTCATAGGGTCATGTATATCCAAATGTATAAGCTGTAATAACTCATTGGCTAATTGCCTCTTTTTAATAAAGGGTAATCTAGTCATCTTATCCAATAGCTAAGACTCATAAGTTTCATATGGTTGATAATAAAAAAGATATAAATATCCTTCTTTATGTAACTTCGTGATTCTCGTTTCACTAATATAACCTAACCTACAATGCCATAAATTAGATAGATTTTAGTTACTTAATTTTCTTTTCTTACTATTTATGTTAAATACTAGCCTTTTAAAATCTAATTTATATAGATCATTTGTAAGTGTACTAAATCTATAATAAACATCATCTTTATAAAAAAGAACAATTTTTATTCTTAATCATAAAGACAAACCCCACTCATGTTTGAACATGGAATAAAAATAATGTTTCTAGTAATAATTAGAACAAAATAACAATTATTAAGTTCAAGAACAAGGCTAGAAGGCAAAGATAAACTAAAAATTCCTACAACTAATGTAGCAACTTTTGTTCTATTACTGACTCGCAAGTCTACTTTACCTTTACTCAATGATTTACTATTCATCACTACCAGTATATTCTTACAAATGTAAAATTCACGTCCAATATCTAATACCTAAGACTGGGAAATAGAAGTAGAAAGATTGAATTCAATCACAAACATAAGACGAAGTTATCTTTAACTTCTTATCCTTTAAGATAGAATGATAGGCTTTACAAATCATCTTTCAGTGTCCATCGACCTCACAATGGAAATAAATGCCCTTATCGTTCTTCTTCTTGACACTTTATTAGGCTTTGCTACTTTAGCTGTAGCCTTTTACTTCTTATTCTTATTCTTTTTAAAAGTATCATTTTTTTCTTCGAAGAATCAACAACAAGAATATAAGTGGATTCCTTCTTAAGGCACTATTTTGCTTTCTTGAGTATATTCAATAGCTCTACTAACATCATATCTTTCTGATTCAAGTGAAATTTTATGATGAACTAAGAAAAGTTTGAAGCAAGAGACTAGAGCATCAAATTAATGGTCAACTGTGATCCATGACATAATTTGATTGGTTTAATTTCTCAATATAGTCAATTATCTTCAGTACACGTGACTCTACTAGAGATACAGATGCCATCCTACACTGATATAATGCTTAAGAAGTCTCAAATCTCTCTACCTTATTAAGTTCACCAAACAACTCTTGAAAGTACAGTACCATGGACCTAAGATCCATATTTTCATGCTGCCTTTGAAGTTCATAAGACATATTAGCCATTATTACACATGTTGCTTACTCATTGTCATCGAAATGTAGTTGATATCTCTCTCAGACATCATCAGCTACACTTAAAGCAGGTTTATGTGGAATTGGAGCACCAAGAACATATAGTTTCTTCTCGTATTTGAGAATATTTCTTCAAGTTGTGAAGCCAGTCAGAGAAGTTAGAACCAATCAGCTTATTAGTATCTAATATGTTCAATAAGAGCAAACTGTATTCATATTCAATAACTGAACATACAAAAAGAGCGATTATTAGTTTTATACCTTTAAAACAAAATAATTAAATACTTTAATAAAATTTAGTGATTCCCACTATTTTAAACTAACTAATAACTCTCGTTATAAATTTGATAAATTACCACATAATTTCCTAGTGGGCTAAGATCTCATTCTAACATAATTGATCTTAAGTTTGCTCAACAAATCAACCAAATTAAAATTAAATAGATAACATTTATTAATTATATCTCATATGACTCCTAGATCTGTTAAATAATATCTCTTTACCAAAACATATCTTATATGTTATTCTTTCCATGTCTTTAAATTCATTTGATTATAAGTGTAATTATCAAAATTATTCAAATTTTGTTAAATAGGACCCATTACTATAAGATTAAACATATTCAAGTTAAAGTAACCTTAAATGTACTTATATGTCCAGATTCAAACACAAATAATCATCTAGATTTAAAATCTAATAAAAAATATCATACAATCTGATTCAAAATCAAATTTCAAGATCGATTAGAATAGAAACAGAGGAGGCATGAAGTTTTAATATTGAAAAGGATCAAACATCCTTATTTTGTTCAAAAAAGTTTCAAATATCATAATTAATTTTACAGAAATAAAAAGAGTATTTATAACCCATTTAAAACTTTGTTTCTAACATAAACAAAAGGACACATTTTTTAGTCACTAAAAATAGATCAAACAGTGCATTTGCTCAAAACCCTTTTGAACATTGATTGTAATTTTCCAGAAAACAAAATCAACAAAAAAAGAGTGATATCCCAGAAATAATTTCTGGAATCTAAAAACAAGATATGATATTAAGCATGCATATAGACAGTAGAAATAATAACATGAAACTGATAAAAGACATCAATGATATATTATTGAATTAATATGCAACTTTTGCATATAAAAATTAAATAAATAATAATCAAGCCACATAATCAAGTTAAACCAATTAAATGTGACTCTAATACCACTACTAGGAAACCTAACCTTGATCTAATCAAAGTAATCATAAACAAGAAATTAAAACATTTCAGACAAACCTGATTATTGCTTTCCTCTTGAAGCTAATTTGTTCGTGTATCCTTAAACCACAGTCATTCAAGTGTCTGTGTTCTAATGGTATCAACAAGTTTATTAGAGGAGAACTCAAAACCTAATTTTGAAAGGAAGAATGAGTTGTGTAGCAACCTTTGGGTTATCTTTCTTATATAGAGGAAAAATCATATTTTTCCTAATATTAATATTAACTATAAAACATAACTAATGTCTAACTTTAATTGTAATTATAATTTAATTTTAATTGAATTAAATATCTCATATTTTACCCTAATATTTTTTAAAACTTTACAATTAAGTCTAACATAATTAAATTTTGATCTCCTTCAATAAACATATATGTGTGACCTCCTTTTAATTTATCTTTAATTCTCCAAGTAAATAATTTATAATAATAAATTAAGATTGATGTTTAGTAATATGTCATGATCACCTAAATAGTAGGAATGCCAATGTGGTTTGACTAACCGATCTATGCATAATTATAACATATAAGTTGTTCCTTTTGTCATATGATGTTCCAATTAGAATTAGAGTATGAAATTAGTGTTTAATTTATATAATCCAATTATGTACATTGAAATTAGTGTTTACTTTATATAATCCAATTATGTACATTCTTGCTAATTAATAAATGATTTATAATTGATATTTGAAACTCTTTTTTCAAATTTCAATTCACTATGGCTAACGAATTCCCAAATCATCATTAATCAAGAACTTGTAACATTATCCCTTACTACTTTAGGGTGATGAATCCTCTATTAATTTACTCAAATATCTCCCTATAGTTCATGCTACATCGAAGTATAACTAACTGATCCACTCTAGAGAGTAGACCATAAGTAGCATCAAAGTATAATAATTCCTATATGAGATAACTTTAGTAATCTCAAGTTTAAAGATTAATTACACAACAATTATAATGAGGAAATTTACATATATACAAGTAATGTTCTATTTAGGATCTTTAAGATTGAAATAATTTAGTGAACTTATTCACTAATAGGCACCTACATATTTTTTTTAAATGTCTCTATACTTTAATCTATGAGATCGATTACTATCTTCATAAGAAAGAAATAGAACTTGTGCTAGCCTAACCGCTTTATCAATACCCCGTCTTAATAAAACTAAAACTAAGGACATTGTAGGAATAATACAAAAATGCAATTCAAATATTATAATTATAATCTTATTATATTTTCTACTTGTATAGTTATTATTCCGGGAATTTTATCTTTATAATTAATTATTGAATATAATTAAAAAAAACACGTAAAGATAAAAAAAAAATTTTATTGAATAGGGCAAAAACTAACATCCTAAACTCCTGAATGCAAAGAATTAGGATTTAAATCTTACTGTCAACCTTTTGATCGCAATCTTATTTTCTAGTTATCTACTAAATAAAGGTGCATGCTTTTAAATCTTTTACAATGACTAAAGCTACCCATTGTATCTCAAACTTCATATTAACCCAATTATAATTAAAAAAAATTTAATATATAAATGAATACATAAGTATATAAATAAGTGAATCTTATTTTCAATAAAGTATTCTTCCATTTTTTATGCATTCTTATACTTTGTCAATAGGCCACAAGTATTGATAGATAAGTAGATCAATGTATCTAGTCTATTTGCTATTTAAGGTAACAGAGGCTCACTTAATCGAATTTGAACTCTATATAAAATGAAGAATGAAGTAATTGTTGAAGATAAACTAGTATTTTTTGGAGGTGTCGATGGTTATTTTAGGTTTGGTGTTCTCACAAATTTAATAGATATATTGGGAAGGAAAACTGGAGATTATATAAATGGCAGCATTGTTAGAGTTGATGCATTTCTATGAAACATAAAAGTTGGTAGGTTTAATTTGTACTTTAGGCAGTAAAATCATTTTATTGCTTTTTTTCTTATGAATTTAAATAAAATTTGTTGATTTTTCTTGTGTATTTATGTGATGTATGTGATAAGAGAGTAGCCTACACTTGTGCCATGTTCTTCCTTGTCTAATGTGTATGTTTTTATAATGAAAAGATGAGTTTTTGAGAAAACATAACCTATTGTCATCCTCTGCTGCTATGGGTAGTTTTGCTATTAAGTTTTGTTTGTCACTTCCTTATATAGCTTTTCTTAATATGGTATCAAAGGCTTACAAATCTTAAAGACTATATTGAGAGAAAATAAGTGAGAATACCCTTTCCTTTTCTAAGAAAGTTTAATAGTTTGAGATGTGTGTTGCTAAAATGACTTTAACAAGTTTTTCTGTATCAACATCTCCATTATTCAAGAAAAAAACTATGTTATTTGGACTGTCATAATGAAGGCTTACTTAAAAGCCTTTGATCTCTGACATGTGGTTAAGATAAGATCTAATCCACCTCAATTTCCAAATAATCCAATAGTGAATCAAATGAAAAACTATAGTGAAGAAAAAGTAAAGATATATAATCCACTTGTGGCTATTCATGCTTCAGTTTCAACTATCATTTTTGTAAGGAATATGGTTATGAAATTGGCCAAGAGGCTTAGGACAAGATTAAAGAGGAGTTTTAAGGGCCTAAAAGGACAATGAAACTTTAAATCCTTAAATTATGGAGAGAATTTGAACTGTTAAAGAACTATTAAGGAATATAGAGATAGATTTAAGAAAGTTGTAAATCAAATTATGTTGCTTGATGAAGTGTTAGAGGATAAAAGAATCGTTGGTAAGGTCTAATCAGTATTCCTAATAAGTTTAAAGCAAAGATTTTAGATTTGGAAGAGTGCAAAGACATAACATAAATCAGTTTAATGGAGCTTATAAACTTTTTACAAGTTTAAGAGTAAAAGGGAAAGCAAGAAGAACATATTGAAGGAACCAAGCTAGAACAAGTAAAAAACAAGGAAAAACAAGGATGAAATGAAAAAGAACCAGAGAAGAAAAGGAAGTCAGCTTGCTGGAAGGTAGAAGGAAGATAAATTTACACCTTGTTCTCCTTACAAGAAAAAAAATCACACTCTTAATTATTACCAATTTAGGATTAATGTGAAGTATAAGGCTTATAATATGATGGAGCACATTGAAAAATTTTATAAAATTAAAGTAAGTGAGACAACAGGTTTTTAAAGTCTTAAACAAAAACTTCCAAAAAAGAGTTACAATTGGTAATGATGCTTTCTTAGGGTAAAAGAAAGAGTACCTAATACTGTAAAAACTCTAACAAGTTAAAATTAGTACTTAATGTACTTCTAATACTTAAAACTGATCAAAATTTGTTGAATGTTAGTCAATATTTTTTAACTTTGTTAAAGGTGAATATATGATAATTGACTCTAAAGGAGCTAAAATGATGAGTGTTTGCATAAAGAGCAAACTTTTCTAGTTGATTGAAATGTTAAAGTGAAGTACTTTAAAGAAAGTAACCCTATGAATTCAGCCAAAATCGCTTCTACAGATGAGTCTATATTATGGAATTAGATTAGGACATGTTAGTCATGGTACATTATGAAAGGGCCTCCAAGGTAACAAAAATTAATGAAAACTATCAATCTTGGTATTTTGGGAAGTAAACAAGATTTCCTTTAAGAAATTCTTCTTAAAGAGCTAAAGAGAGGTTAGAATGGCTACATTATAATGTGTGTAGACCTATGAGTGAGGTCTTAGTAAACGGAAGTAGATATTTTGTACTATTCATTGACAATTATGCTTATAACCAGGTTGCTTTCCTAAAATATAAAAGTAAGGTATTTTAACAAAGTCGAGAAGTTAAAAGCAAACACTAAAAAAGAAACAAGCCTCTCAGTCAAGCAACTAAGATTGGATAGAGGTTTGAATATATTTTCAAAGAGTTTAAGGATTTTTATGTCAAATCTATACACTTCTTAGCGGAATGGAGTGGCAAAGAGGAAAAGTCAAATAATCACAGTGATTATAACAATTATAATGGCAAAAAAAGAAGTACCAAAATAATTTTAGGTAAAAGGAGTAAATACTTCAATGTATTTACTCAACATGTTACCTACCAAGCCACTAAAAGCTAAAATACGATATGAAAAATGGTTTCGAAAATTAACATCTATTGCAAACCTATATATTTTTAGTAGTTTATGCCATATACATGTTCTTGATGTTAAAAGGAAGAAGTTGGATAATCAAAGTGGGCTTGAGATTTTCTTTGGATACAGTTACACAAGCAAAGCTTATAGAGTCTACAACCTTGCAATAAGGAAGATCTAAATAAATCAAGATGTTGTAAATGATGAATTTGCCAAACCAAATTGGAAAAAGCTACTAGCTAGTGAAGTTCAAGACCCAGAAGTTGATTCATTACCACTTCATGATGAGGAGGGTCTAAAGGAGGCTAATAATGATCAAAACATTGAAATTTCAGTTAAAGCAATAAGTCCTCTTATTGAAATTTATAAAAGAGCATATTTGGCAACTATTAAGCCAAATAAATGCAATGAGTTCGCAACTAAAAAGGAATGGTTGTAGTCATGAAAGATAAAATTGTTATAATAAACAAGAATGAAACCTTGTCTTTAGTTAAAAGACCAGCTAACCAAAAAATTCTTGCAGTTAAATGGCTTAAAACAAACCTTAAGAGCTTAGTATAATAGGATTGATGAATACTTAATTAAGAAACAATTTAAAGAAATGAGAATGAAGTTACTCTATGTGCTTAAAGACAAGTCAATGAAGCTAATTTTGACCTTATATATAGATTATTTATTGATAACCTAGTATGATGATGAGTACATAACATCATTTAAGTAAAAACCTAAAGTTGAATATGTGATGTCTGATCTTAAAGAGGTGCACTACTTTCTTGGTATGGAAATGGAGTAAGATGAAGATTATATCTTCATTAGTCAGCTTAACTATGCAAAATCTATCCTTAGTAAATTTAATATCAGAAAAAGCTAATCTAATGTCCAACCCTCTTACTATGAACCTAAAATTATCAAGATAGGATGGTGAAGAAAAGGTTAGTGCAACCTTATATAGAAGTTTGATTAGAAATATTTTGTATCTAACAACTTTAAGATTAGACTTGATATATGAAACTAGTTTTTTATTGAGATTCATACAAACTGCAAGTAAAATTCAATTTGGTGTAACGATGAGGATCCTAAGGTATGTGGGAGGAACATCAAACTATAGATTAATCTATAAGAAGGAAGAGAACACTAGTTTGATAAGGTATTTTGATAGTGACTGGACTAGTTTTATCGATGATGTAAAGGCACCTCTATCCTTTTTTTTTTCTTTTAGTAATGGTGAGTTTTTTTGGCATTAGAAAAAAAGAAAGTGTTTCTAAATCCTCAGTTGAAGAAGAATATATTTCAATCATTGGAGCTTCAAATCAATGCATATGGCTAAGGAAGTTGCTAGTTAATTGTGGAATGAAACAAGAAGGTATGCTTCTCTTTACATTAATAACAATTTAACAATAGTCATTGCAAAGAATCTCATTTAACATGGGAGAACCAAGCATATTAAAGTTAAGCCTCATGCTATTAGTGGAGCTAAAAAGAAGGGAGAACTAAAGTTTGAGCATTATTATTCAAAAGAGATATGGCTAATATAATGACTAGAAATGTCATCTTGATGACCAATACGAGGTGTAAACTCATATTATATGATGTAAGACATATCCCTGATATGTGCCTCATTCTTATTTTTGCCAAGAAGCTTGATGATGATAGCTATGTGAATCAATTTGGCACTTGAAAATGGAAACTCTCAAGTAACAACATGATCATCATGACAAGGAGAAATAAGGTTCATTGTATGTTATGCAAGCAAACTTATGAAAACAAGAAGCCAATATTGCTCGTGATAACTCGGATATAGATTTGTGGCACAAGATGCTAGGGCTCATAAATGAAAAGGGTTTATGCTCACTTGTAAAGAACTCCTTCCCAATATAAAAGGTAAAACACTTGAATCATGCACTCATTGTCTAGCTAGTAAACAACATAGAATTTCATTTGTAGAACCAATTAAGCACGTAGGGGAAAACATGTTCTTGATTTAGTGCATTATGATGTCTGCTCAATAACTAAAAATCCAATTATCAATGTATTATATATTGTTAATTTTATTAATAATAATTTTAGAAAGGTCTAGGTGTCTTTGTTGAAAACAAAAGACCAAGTACTCAAGGGATTCAAGGAGTTCCATACTATTGTGGAATAAGAGATAGGGAAAAAGTCGAAATGTGTTAGAGTTGATAATAGTGGAGAGTACTATGGCCCATTTAAAGCATATGGCAAGTCATTTGGCATCATGCTCAAGAAAACACCATCAAATTCATTACAATTAAACGATGTTACTAAGAGAATAAACTGGACTATTGAGGAAAGGGTCCTATATGTGCTCTCTTATGCCAAAATCCATAATTATTTTTGGGAAGAAGCCAAAAAGAATAGTCATCAACAATATCAACCACTCTTCCTCTAGTCCTTTGGATGGAGATATCCTAGAGGAAATATATACAGGAAAGAAGTTCTCATGTGACCATTTCAAGATATTCGATTATCATGTATTCATTTACAGCCCTAGGGACAAATGCTTTAAACTTGATTTAAAGACAAAACTCTACATATATCTTAATTCATCGCATAATGAGCTTGGCTATCAACTATGAGATCTTGTGAATGAAAAGATTATGAGAAGTGAAAATGTTATATTTTTAAAAGATCAATCCTTCGAAGATTCCAAGTATCTAGAGAAACCTAAGCACAGGGTCAGCACCTACTCTAATCATAATTCATCCTTATGGTACGTGAAAATCCAAGGGGATAAACTAATAAGACCAACCATGATAAAGTAGGTTATATACCTGATCACATTGAGTCTTCATCTGAGGAGTCTTCATTAACTAAGACAAATGACATAGAGCCTATCAAGTTTATTAAGTTAAAATATGTGGAACAACCACAATTGCAGAGATGAACTAAAGAAAGATGATCATCTACTAGATATCCTCCTAATGAGTATTTCACACTTCTAATGAGGGAGAGCCTGAGAGCTATGATGAGGTCGTGATTGATATTTAAAAATAAAAATAGTAGAAAGCCATGTAATAGGAGATGTAATCTCTACATAAGAATCACACTTATGATCTAGTAAAGCTGCCCAACAACAAGTAAGCCTTAAAGAATAAATGAGTGTATAAGTTAAAAACTGAGAAGAACGACCTACAACTAAGATATAAGGCTAGAACAGTCATCAAAGAGTGTACTTAGAACAAGGAAGTTAATTTTAAAGAGATTTTTTTACCTATGGTAAAGATGTCATCTATTCGCGTAATTCTCAGTCTAGTCACCAGCTTAGAATTAGAAATTAAGCAATTTGATATCAAGATAGTATTTCTACATGGAGACCTAGAAGAGGACAAATATATGGAGCAATCCGAGAGATTTTCAATTCTAGGAAAAGGATTTAAGGCTCATTTAGTTCAACTTTTTTTTTTATTCTATTTTCTAAATATGAAAACTAATGTAGGTTATTTCCATCTGTTTATATGTGTTTTTATTGTTTTTTAAATATTTTTATGGTTTTAATTTGTTTTTATCAATTTTTATGCATTGTTTTTATAAGTTTTGTATTTAGAAAAACATAAACAAGTGCTAAAACAAAACAAGGCCTAAGCTTGCTGATTGAAAAAAGCCTTATGGTCCAAAACAAGTACCAAGGAATTGATACAAAAACTTTGACTCTTTCATAGATCAACATCAATTAAAGAAAACTCAATATGACCATTGTATTTCTATGAAGAGGTACAAAGGTGGTTAGTTCATTATACTTCTATTGTATGCCAATTATATATTGATTATTGGACATAATAAGAAGACAATTGATGCTCTTAGGAAGGTGTTAAACAAATCATTCACAACAAAAGATTTGGGACTCACGAAGCAAATCCTTATAATAACAATAATCTAAGAAGTTATTGTGGCCATCTTAGAAGTGATACATTCTGAAAGTATTTAAGAGATTCAACATGCACAAAGCAAAACCAATTAACATTCCACTTGTGGGACATTTCAAGTTGAGTAAGAAACAAAGTCCAATAAAAGAGGAAGAAAAGAAAAAATGAGAAAGATCCCATATTCATCCATAGTTGGCAGTCTTATGTATGCCATGGTATACACTAGGCTCCATGTTTCCTACATTGTCACTATTATGAGTTGATTCTTATCTAATCCTAAGAAAGAACATTGGACAACTATGAAAAGGATACTCTGCTATCTTCAGGGTACAATCAAGAGTTATGCTTTGATAAAGGGAAATATGTGTTATAAGGACATATAGATGCAAATATGGCTAGATACGTCAATTCCAAGAAGTCAACATTATCATATTTGACCACTTTTATAGGGGAAATTGTTATGGTAGTCAAAACTCTAAAAATGTTTGACACTTTCTATTACAAAGGCTATATTTATCGCAACTATAAAAACACGCAAAGAGATATTGAAAATTTTCCATTATGAAGTAGGCGAATAAGAGAAACATATGTTGTGTTCCGAAAATCAAAGTATTATTCACTCAGCCAAAAATTCAACCTTTTACTCTCGATCAAAATAGATTGATGTTCATTACTACTGGATACAAGATGTGTTAGAAGAAAGCATCTATAACTTGAAAAAGTTCATATAGACAATAATTAGTCTGACATGATGACTAAAGCAATTTTAAAAGGGAAGATTGTTGTCAATGAGTCAGTATGATGGTTCTCCCTAATTAAGTCAAGAAGGAGGAGATTTGTTAGATCCCTCCATAATTGGGTCAAAAATATTTATTTGCCATAAATTTTCAAATCATATATGAGAAAGTCCTTGGAAAATGTTTTCAAACATTGGAAATTTTCAACATTTATTGAAGAATTTTGAACGACTTCACAAGTCCTCTATAAATAGAGGAGAAGAGATGCACTTCAAATATATTTATATATATATTGTGTTGAATCAAGGAAGGTTCCACCCGATTTTGATGATGACAAAATATTTATGTTACTAATATTTTTATTAAGTGAGTTTAAAGATAGCTATGATAAAGAGGAAGAAGCTTAGTCAGACGATAACGCATTGACGCTGCTGAAGACTGAAGGTTGGTCGACGAATACATGTGATCGGTCGACCAATCTATAGCAATAAAGGAAACATTGATCGAGCGAACGAGATAGATCGATCGACCGAATGAACGTCCAAGAGTGATCGGCTGACTGAATGAAGATCAATCAACCAAATGTTAGCTATCAGTCAATCGAATGAACAAATTTAGAAGATCGGTCGACCAAAAATGGCCTATTGATTGACCGAATGGAGCCCAACGGTCATATTGTTCAACGAATAGAAGATTTATCTAACAAATATATAATATATCCAATGGTAACAAGATATGTCCAATGGTCAAAAAGAAATAAATTGACAGCAGATACTTCAATAGCTAGCTCATTGGTTTTTGCATTATAAACAGTCAGAAGAAAAATAGAGGAATAATGCAGAATACGAGTTTTGCAAATCTGATCAAGTGTTTTGAGAGTTTAGGTTGTATACGTATTTTGAGAGTGATTGATTCTCAAGGTTGTATGAGATTTGTGTTTTTCTCTACTTGTGGAAAATTGTTTGGTTATTTTGAGTTTATTCTTAAGCCTATAAAAAGAATTTGTCAAAAGGTTATTCTTAAGCCTTGAAAAAGAATTGTTAGTTATCCTTGAGCCAAAAAGAAGTTGTAAGTTGTTACAAATTTTTCAAGTTTATAATTCATATTATTTTTCGATAATCTCTAGCATTTTTATATTATTCATAAGGGATAATAATTAAAAAAAAGTGATTAACCTTTTCACATTTTTTCAGTTAAGTGATTAATCTTTCAAAATTTTCAATTAAGTGATAAACCTTTTAAAAAATATTCAGTTAAGGTAAAAACGTCAATTTCGTTAGGTTCATACTGACGTGACAAACAGATTTTATCACATCAACATCCACATGGTAAAAATGTCAGGTTTACGTCCACTTGTACACCCTATAACCTTTTAAAATTTTTTAGTTGAATGAATAACCTTTTAAAAAATTTTCAATTCAGTAAGTAACCTTTTAAAAAATGTTCAATTTAGTGACCAAGCTTCTGAAAAAATTAACGTTTCACCCTAAATGAAAATATTTTTAAAGATTGGTCACTCAATTGAAAATTTTGAAAGTTTAATCACTTAACTGAAAAAATGTAAAAAGGTTAGTCACTTTTTTTATTGTTATCCCTATTCATAATTGTGTTTACTTAGGTTTCGCAAATTATTGGTTATGTTTACTTAGCTTCTGCAAATTATTAGTTCTTTATTTGTTTTAAAGTTTTAGAACCTAACTCACCCCCCTAAGTGTCATTTAGGGCCAAGAATTGGTATTAAAGCGTAGGTCTCATATTAGATTAATTTTAACGAATTAGCAAGGAAAGACAAAGTGGCACAATTCATGAACACTGTAGGTTCTTCACACAATCTAGATGGTCATAATCCACATAGAATACCTTACTTTGATGGGAATAATTAGATGTATTAGAAAAATATGATGAGATGTTATCTTATTGGAGATAATATAGACTTATAGATAATGGTAACTCAACCTTACACAATGCCTACCAAACTCGTAGGAAGTGATTTAGTTTTAAAGAAAGAAAATGAGTGGAACATATATGAACAGAGGTTAATATCTTTGAATAATAAAGCTATGCATATTCTATATTGTACCTTAAGCATGGAAGAGTATATAGAATTGCTATGTGTTAAACTATATATGACATTTAACACACTCTCGAGATTACTCATAAAGAAACGAACCAAGTCAAAGAGATCAAAATAGGTATCCTCACTCATGATTATAAACTTTTTTATATAATGCATGATGAGACCATTTCTTTTATGTATGCTCATTTTAACAATATTATTAGTGCACTAAAAGGTCTAGGTAAGACCTACTCTAGTGTTAAGTTGTGTAGAAAATTCTAATGTCTATGCCAAAGACATGGGAGACAAAGGTGACGACAATACGCGAAGAAAGGATCTCAACATACTCCCTCTCGACGAGCTCATCGGATCACTTTTAACATATGAGATGAGAATAAAAAACATTCAAGAGGAGCAAGAGGCATCAAGGAAGAAAAATGTGGCATTCAAAGTAAGTAAAAATGAGGAGAGCAATAATAAAGAATCATCAGTTGGGAGCAAAGACGAAGAGCTCACACTCATTACAAACAGGCTAAATAAATTCAGGCAAAATGCCTCAAAACGCCAAAAAGGTACCTCTTATTCAAAGTTTAAATTATCTATCACAACATGTTTCAAATGTGGTGAAAAGGGACATTTAAGATCGCAATGCTCACACCTACAAAAAGAGGAAGAAAGAGTTGAGAAGAAGGAGAAGTGGAGAAAAGGAAAGAAGGATTTCAAAAAGAAGAAAGCATTAAGAGTCTCATGGTCTGAATCAAGCGATTCTGAAGAGGAAGAAGTTGCCAATATGTGCTTTATTACACACAAAGAGGTATGCCCTTCTTTTACTGAAGATGAGTGTGGTTATACATGTAATGAAGTGTTAGAACATATAGAAAAATTAACTATAAAGAATAAAGAATTGCATGATAAGCATAAAAAAGCCTTAGAGGAATTAGAAGCATGTAAATCGGAAAATAATGACCTTAGAAATGACATAATGTTAATTAATAAAGATAATGATGAGTTAGCAAATGAAAATAGGTCTTTAAAGAAAGAAATGGAATCCCTTAAAGGATCACTAGAAAAATTTAACAAGGTAAAAGAAAAACTAGATAATTTATTAAGTGTTCAAAAGTTCAGAAATGATAAACATGGCTCAAGGTATAATGAAAAAGGGGCATCTACTAGTAAGATTGTGTTTGTAAAAGTAAAGAATTTAGAAGATGAATATATTCCTAGAAAAGTTCAAAATACACATAAAAAACTGCAACCTAAACATCATGCTTTCAAATACATCTCAAAACCTAGAAAATTTCCCTAATAGTGATTTAATGATAAAAAGACCTCCATACATTCTAGACAAGATTTTCGACAAAGTATGTATATAGATTTAAGATATAAAAGCAAACATAGAAATGTATACACTCTATTTTTTTGTATGTATTGTAGTTATCATGGACATGTTTCTTATTTTTGTTATGATCTATTAAATAGTTATACAAATGGCTATAAAAATAATTATGTTTACAAAATAAAAACTATTTGGGTTCCAAAAACAAGATAAATTTGTGTTCCTAATTTTTCAATCTTTTTTCATGTTTACGTGTTTGTTAAATGTTCTTTCTGGTTTTAAATTGATTAGCTTAACAATTTTACTATTTATACGCCTATCAGCTTTACCATCCTCAACTGATCGGTCGACCGAACAATAACACCAGTCGACCAAAGGTCATTCGATCTATCGAATAGGATGGTTCGGTCAACTGATAGACAAAACTTCGTTGATCGGTTGATAGAACAGGTGATTCGATTGACTGATAAGACAAAGCCTTCGTTTTTTATTTCGTAATCCATCAGATCATAAGTGATTAAATACTCATCTTGTATTTGTGTTTCTTGTTTGTATAAACCTTTAAGTCATGAGTTAGGTATATTAACACTTAAGGACCCTAGATAAGATGGGTACCTAAAATTAATTTCATTTGTCTTCCAGGAAAAGAGAAGGAATAAATGGTATGTAGATAGCGGGTGTTCATGGCATATAAATAGGGCTCCCTCATAATTTATCACATTTAAGAGTAAAAGTGGAGGATATGTCGCGTTTAGAGATAATGCCAAGGATAAGGTAATTGATAATGACAAAGTAGGTAAAAATAACTATCCATTGATCAATAATGTTTTACTTGTTGAAGGTTTGAAACACAATCTATTAAGTGTAAGTCAACTATGTGATAAGAACTACAAGGTTAGCTTCTTAGGGAATAAATGCATGGTCACTGAGATAGATAACGATAAGGTCATATTCTTAGGAAAAAGAGAAGGAAATATATACATTGTTGATCTAAACTATATTACTAACCTTGAAGATAAATATTTAATATCCTTGAGTGAATGCATTTGGACTTGGCACCGATAACTCAGACGTACAAGCATGGATATCCTTTCAAATCTCATCTTAAAACAACTTACTAGAGGACTTCCAACACTAAAGTAAGAAAAAGACAAAATATGCGGAGCATGTCAAATGGGAAAACAAGAGAGAAGTTCACTTTCAAGAAAGAAACCGGTCCTCTAAACCCCTTGAATAACTTCATATGGATTTGTTTGGACCTACTAGAGTGGCTAGTTTAGGAGGCAAATCATATGCATTTGTTAATATGGATCATTTCAATCGTTTTACTTGGGTTTTATTTTTAAGCTCAAAAGATGAATGTTTTAAATTCTTTATGAGCTTTGCCAAGAAAATACAAAATGAAAAATCCTTATCTATTGCATCTATTAGAACTGTCATAGTAGAGAATTCGAAAATGACATGTTTGAATGTTTTGTGATGATCATGGAATTGCACATAATTTTTCTACACCTAGAAAACCTCAACAAAAAGATGTAGTATAAAGGAAAAATAGATCGTTACAAGAAATGACATGAACCATGATAAATGAGTATGATCTATCAAATTATTTTTGGGCAGAAGTCGTTGTATGTGCATGTCATGTCATCAATAGGGTAAATATTAGACATAAGTTATAGAAAACTCCCTATGAACTTTTGAACAGTAAGAAGCCAAAAATTAGTCATTTCAAAGTATTTGGATTCAAATGTTATATCTTGAACACTAAAGAAAGTTTGGAAATTTTTTATTCTAAAACTTACGAAGGCATTTTCTTAGGATATCCGTTATCAAGTAAAGTATATAGAGTGTATAACAAGAACTCTCGTATGGTTGAGGAATCTATGCATGTTGTTTTTTATGAAACTAACCCTTAAAAGAAAGAAAGTGCTTAAGTTTGATTATTTACATGTAATGAAGGGATTAGAATACTTTTCACTTAAAGATAATGGAAAAACATCCCAAATTGTTGAACTAAGTAGAAAATATGAAGAGGTACCAAGAGATTGGAGATACAAGAAGGATCATCTAGCCGAACAAATTATAGGTGATATTCATCAAAGGGTAACCACTTGATCAAAACTTAATCTATCTCATATTGCCTTTCTTTCAAAGATTGAACCTAAGAACATAGAAGAGGCTTTAGATGATAAAAGTTGGATCTTAGTTATGAATGAGGAGGTAGAACAATTTGAAAGAAACAAGGTTTGGAATTTATTTCCTAAACCCTTAGATCATCTTATAATTGGAACAAAATGGTTGTTTAAGGATAAATGAACAAGGTAACATTATGAGAAACAAGGCTAGATTAGTAGCGAAAGGATATAATCAAGAAGAGGGAATAGATTATGATGAAACATTGATTCCCGTAGCTAGATTAGAAGCTATTAGACTACTTCTTGCATTTGCATCTCACATGGGCTTTAAACTTTTTCAAATGGATGTAAAGAGTGCATTTTTAAATGGATTTATTCAAGAAGAAGTATATGTTGAACAAACCCCTGGTTTTGAATGACATGATGCACGTGAACATGATTTTAAATTATCCAAGGCATTATATGGTTTAAAACAAGTACCTAGAGTATGGTATGATAGATTAAGTGCATTCTTACTTTCCAATAACTTTGACAAGGGAAAAGTAGATTTGTTGAATGTGAAAATATATGTTGCTGATATTATTTTTGGTGCACTAATGAACGTTTATGTGAGAATTTTGCCAAGTGTATGAGTAAGGAGTTCAAAATAAGCATGATGGGAGAATTAAATTTCTTTTTTAAACGCCAAATCAAGCAAATGAAGGATGACATCTTCATAAGTCAATCAAAGTATACACAAGAACTTCTAAAGCGCTTTGGCATGGATCAAAAAAAGCCCTTAAGAACCCTTATGAGCACATCTACTAAATTGAATAAAAATGAAGATGGAAAGAGGTAGATGTCAATCTCTTTCAAGGTATGATTCAAAGATTATTATATTTAATCGTTAGTTGTCCAGATATCATGTTTAGTGTTTATTTATGTGCACAGTTTCAATCCTCTCCTAAAAAATCACATATGTTAGCTGTTAAAAGAATTTTACAATACTTGTGTGGTACTTTGAATTTAGGATTATGATATAATAG
>JAOXYD010228766.1:0-18174 GCA_028565735.1 Pinacopodium congolense
ACTTTAAGATTAACATCATAAAATCAAACCATTAGTGATTAAGCATGTTTTGTTATCATCAAAACCAAGATTGGAACTTCCCTTTGCTCAATAAATTTAAAGCATTAAATAAGTGATCTACATCAGGACTAAATTAAAAATTATCAAACATGGACATCTTTGGGGCAACCAACAAAATTGATCTCAAATAGACAATACAATAGTCTAAAAAATAAAAAAGTTCTACCACACTCTAGAGACCTTAAAAAAATGAGTGTGACATTTCTGAAGCAACAAAAATAGATTTAGTCACTAAAAATTGAAGAACACAGTAGATAAATAAAAATAGAGTCAATTTGAGTCTGTGTGACTTTGAGAACTTGAAAAAAAAACTATGTAAAATTCAATAATTTTCTCCATTAAACTCTTGGACACTTAAAAAAACTACGAACAATAGTTTCACATGCCTAGGAATTGATTAAATTGACGAAAATTTGAGATTGAATCAAAGGTAGTGAAAACTTTGAAAGTTTTGAAGAACAAAACTTTGAAAACTTGAAACACATGAATTGATCACTTAAAAAGTAAAAAAAAAAAAAACTCAGTTGAAGTCGTTTATATCTAAACTATCTGAAAACAATAATTTCATTGCACTAGAAATAAATTTAGAACATGAAAATCAAAGTTGAATGAAGACAGTGTAGCAAATAATAAGAGTTTGATTGTTTGAGAAATTTTGATCTTGTAAACTTTTTTTATAGCATTAAGAAGTGATAAAATAGTTTAGGGATGGTATATAGATTGTTAGGAAGGGTTTAGAGACGTTAGAAACAAGAATTAGCCATTTAGGATCAAAATACCATTGAAAACCAGAAAAAGAAACTAGTCATGATGCTGTCAGAGACTAATACAATAGTTCTTGGAGAGCTATATGGCACCCTACCCCTCACCGTGTAGCGCACTAGGAAACAAGAGTTATATGACACCCTGCAACCCACCGTATAGCTCCTACTAAGCCACTGCATAGCTCTAGAAAAACATGATATATAGTTTAAAATTCGAAGCCTTTCCAAATACTTTCTTAACATTAATTGAGACTTTAAACAAGTTTTAAAACATAATTCAAGGCTATATGGATCATCAAAACATTTCAATTATCACAAGCTTAAGAATTAGCCTTGATTATGAAAACTTGTCATCCTTAAACATCTTTAAACCATTTTTAAACACTTCATAAACTAAAATTCACATCATATTTATATTTAACTAGGTTCAAACACAAATAAATAAGTTTAATAAATAATTTAATTCACTAAGAAGCATAAACTAATACAATTAATCACATTACTTATTGATTATGAAACATTTTGCCTATATGCCATTCTAATTAAAATTCTAAAATGTCAATGCCTAATCAATTTAGTTAATCACTAAAACCACAATTCAAATCCAATGTGAAAATGATCATGTAGAAATGTCATGCAAATGTGAGAGCCCTTTTCAAGCTTTAATAAATATCAAGTTTAGGAAACTTATATTAGACACTTTTCTAAACCTATCTAAACTTGATCTTCTTATCTTGCTCTTCACTCTTCATCATCTAATGGTTGAGCTCTTCTACCTTAGCGTCCACAAACATGTTCTTGCACTTTAAACATTTACCTATCTTAATTACACATTAAAACTCAAATATCATTAATAAACATGTTTTGTCTTCATCAAAACACATGATTGAAACCTCCTTGGTTTAACAACCACTAACAGTTTTCATTATCATATAGAGAGGCATCTAAGAAGGCCCACTTTTTCTTATGTAATGGAAAATTCAATGGCATTATCAACTCAGATGTAGGTTTTAATGAAGAATCTAGATAGTCTAATGCATAGTATAAAGAGAGGTGCAAATTCATAGATTAGGAGTTGTGCTAGGTGTGAGCATTATGGTGGAGGTTCCCACCTATCTTTAGATTGTTAGGATTGGAACATTGACATAGGAGTGGGAAAGGCCCACTATATGAGTGATTATAATAGGAAAATAGAGGATACATACTCCAACACTAACACCAGGATGGATCAATCATCTTAACTTTTCATGGAGCGACAATCAAGCGGGATAACCACATCCTTCCAACATTCAAAGAACGCCATCCCTAAGATTTAAGGCTTCCAAATCCATGAAGCCTAAAAATATATGACCTTGAAGAATTGCTAACCAAGCATATCTCTAACATTGAGTTTCAAATACAAAATCTAGAAACTTCTATCAGAAACTTGGAGAGCTAAATGAGCTAACTATCTAGTTTGATGAAGGAAGGATACTGGGTTCTTTGCTTAGCATTACTAAGCCTAACCCAAGGGAGCATGCCAAAGCAATCTCATTGAGAAGTAGTAAAGAACTGAAGGGACTTGAGGAGACCAAGAAGAAGGATGAGAAGATTGAGGAGAGTGAAGTTAAAGAGAGTTAAAAGGCAAGTAAGGAGGGAAAGGAAGAACTAGCTACAAAGGAGGATCGTCCTAGTTTATTTTCTAATCCCATGAAAAATCTAGTAAGACCTTGGATCCCTTATCCTCAGAGGCTTAAAGGTAAACAATTGGATAAGCAGCTTGCTAGATTCCTTAAAATTTCTAAGAAATTACATATTAACATTCCGTTTGCTGAAGATTTAGAACAAATACCTTATTATACTAAGTTTTTAAAGGAAATCAATTCCGAAGAGAGGAGGCTTAAGGCGTATGAAACTGTAAAGTTCAATAAAGAGTGATCATCTATTTTTTTTTTGAAGAATTTGTTTAAGAAACTTAAGATATAGAGAGTTACACTATTCCCTATACTATTGGGGATTTGAGTATAGATAAAACCTTGATGAATTTAGATGCAAGTATTAACTTAATGCCTCTTTCTATTTTCTAGAAGCTTAGATTAAAGGATCCCAAACCCACCACAGTTTGACTTTAGTTGGTGGATCGATTCATCACTTATCCGAGGGGAGTCACCGAGGACATGCTTGTGAAAGTGGACAAGTTCATATTTCTAGTGGCATTCCTAGTACTTAACATGGAGGAGGATGGAGACATCTCCATCATTCTTGGGAGATCATTCATGGCAACAATGAAGATTATCATAAACGTGCAGTGTGAAAAGCTCATCTTGAGACTTCAAGATGAAGAGATAGTTAAACATTTGTCCACTTTTTATTCCTATAAATTTATTAACATATACTCTCCTAATACTGATCATTCTTCTGTTGTTTGTACAAGACTACTGAACGAATAAGCCCAAGGCATCTTTGAGGAGATAGGTGAGGGGTTTCAAGAAGACCTAGGAGATAATGGAGTTATTATATAACAAGCATCCTAAATACAATACGTGGCTTATGAACCTCTTTAGAGATCATCTAAGCCATTTCCTAAGCCTTCAGTTAAAAAAACTCCTCCTCTTAAATTAAAACCCTTGATTATTCATTTAAATTATGCATTTTTACATCTAATTAAGCACTTACTAGTCATTACTTCTTCTTTATTGATAGGTATCATATAGGAGAGGCTTATACGGGTATTTTGGGGCCATAAGAAAGCCATTGGATGGAAGATTGTGTATATCAATGGAATTAATCCCTGTTTTTGTACACATCATGTGTTCATAGAGGATGGAAGTAAGACATTAGTATAACCCCTAAGATGACTCAAACCACACATGAAGGGGTAAAGGATGTGGTAGTTAAGCTTCTGGATGCAGGTATTATCTACCTCATTTCTAGTTATTTTTGGGTAAGCCCTATCCAAATGATGCCTAATAAAGGATTCACCACTATTAAATATAATGAATTAATAGCCATTAGAAAAAGTTACTAGGTGGAGGATGTGCATTGATTATAGAAAATTAAATGGCTCCACTTGAAAAGATTACTTTCCTTTTATTTTTCTTGATAAGATGATTGAAAAGTTAGTTGAACATAGCTTTTACTATGTCTTAGGTGGATATTCTAGTTATTTGCAAATTTCAGTAGCTTCATAAGATCATAAAAGAGCAATTTTACTTTTTCCTATGGTGTATATATATATAGGTGCATGCCATGGTTTGTGTAACACTTCAGCTATACTTTAGAGATGCATAATGGATTTTTTTATATGCTAAATAATTGCATTGCAATATTTATAGATGACTTCTTTGTGTTTGGTACTTCCTTTGATGCATGCTTAGAAAATTTAGAAAAGGTCCTAATTAGAGACCCACTTAATGCTTAATTGGAAAAAATGTAAATTCATGGTTCAGGTGTGCATTGTGTTAGGTCACAAGATATTTAGCAAAGCTATAGATGTGGATCCAGCCAAGATTAATGTCATTACGAAACTCCCTAAACCAAAAAATGTTAAATCTATTAGAAGTTTCTTAGAGCATGTTGGTTTTTACTATCGTTTCATTAAATATTTTTCCAAATTTGCTAGACATTTAATTGAGCTAATTGAAAAATATGTTATGTTTCATTTTAATTATAATTTCATTACATCTTTTAATCTATTAAAGGAAAAACTTGGGACTTCTCCTATATTTTTATCTCCTAATTGGTCTCTTTTATTTAAACTAATATGTGATGTGGGTAATTTTATAGTGGGGACTGTGATAGGTCAAAGACAAGGTTAGCTTTTTCACTCTATTTACTATGCAAGTAAGACATTAAACAGTGCATAACTCTATTACACTGCCACTGAAAAAGAGATATTGGTAGTAAAGTTTATTTTTGAAAAGTTTAGATCTTATTTGGTTTTGTCTAAAATTATTTTTTTTACTGACTATGTAACTTTAAAGTATTTAATGACTAAACTAGATGCAAAGCCATGATTAATTTGATAGGTTCTACTTTTATAGGGGTTTGACGTTGATCTTAAAGATAAGAAGGAGGTTGAAAATATCATGGCTAACATCTTGTTAAGAATGGATGTAGTGACCATGGAGAGCGGAGACAACAAGGACATTAAGGAGTTCTTTCTTGATGAGCAGTTCACGACTATGATAACCACTCCTTTATTGGCTAATTATGTAAACTCCCTAACTAGTGATATCTTGCCCCTTGACTTTTCATGTCATTAAAAGAAGAAATTTGTATCGGAGTAAAATATTATCTGTCAGATGACATTTTACTTTAAAAGATTTGTATGTATATGATAATTAGATGACGTGTTTTGAAGAATAAATATCTTCCATTTTGCATCATGGTCATTTTAAAGATGCTTAAGGGCATCATAGGGCATCTAGGATATCACATAATGTTTTAAAGTGTGGTTTCTAATTGTCCACCTTATTCAAAGATACATATACATTTTTCAAATCTTATGATAGATGACAATAGGTTGGAAACATTTCTAAGAAGCCTGACATATCATTAACTAACATTCTGGTTTATGAGGTTTTTGACATTTGGGGTATTGACTTCATGGGTCCATTCCCTATGTCATGTTATATTCAATACAATTTGTTAATAGTGAACTATGTTAATAAATGGGTTTAAATAGAAGGATTGTTTACAAATGAGGCTAGTGGTGTGGCGAAGTTCCTTATTTTCACTCATTTGGGTACACCTAGGATCATTATTAGTGATGGGAATTATAATTTTTATAATAAATTGTTTGATTCTTTACTAGCTAAGTAGGTGGTGACCCACAATATTGCCACACCATACCAGTGGGTAAGTTAAGGTTTCAAATTAGAAATTAAAGAAAATATTAGAGAAAACCATTAATGCTTCTAAGCAGGATAGGCCATTAAAGATAAATGATGCACTTTGGGCATATAAGAACACCTTTAAAACACCCATAGGCATGCCACAATTCAAGATAGTATAGAAAAAAGCTTGTTATCGTCCTATTAAGTTAGAGCATAGAGAATATTGGGTTACTAAGTTTCTGAACTTTAATTTTCAATGTTTAGGAACCAAAGACTTATATCACTTCATGAGCTTAAGGACTTCAGGTTTAATGCCTACTATAATTCAAAGCTATATAAGAAATGTTTGAAAAGATCTCATGACAAAAAGCTCTTACACTAAGACTTTAACGTGAAGAATCAGGTATTGATCTACAACTCTTGGCTTCGTCTCTTTCCCAGGAAGTTAAAGTTAAGGTAAACTAGCCCATTCGAGGTCATACAGGTTTTGTCATTTAGGGTTCTTAAAGATCCATGAGGAAATGAGGAACGCTTTAAGGTAAATAGACAAGAGTTAAGTTATACATGCCTAAATTGATAGATGATATTGAGGAGCAATTCTTTTTTCAAGATACTCTAAGTTCTCCTTATTGACTCTTTACAACATTTTAAATAAGATTGTAAGATTTTCTTTCATGAATTTAAGTTTATTTGTCATTTTATCTTTAAATTAATGCTTTTCACCTTCTTTTAGTGTCCCCAATTTCTTTCTTCAATAGGCCTACAAGCATGGCTATAAGGGGTGATAACATGATGTTTTCAGGGAAATTTTTTCATTCTCCCTTCCCTTATGATTTATCTTAATTACACGAACATTAAGAACAATGTTCAAATTAATTGTGAGGGGAAATGAGATGCCACTTATCTTAAGTGATACAAACTTGGATTTTTTTAAGTCTTCTAGTAGCTAACTTGGATATTTCATTTGAAAATCATGTTAAGGTTAGTTAAATGTCAGTTGGTATACCTTGATGTGATGCATGTGATTGGCATAGTTATTATGGAATAATTCTTAATTGATCATGGCTTTTCTTAATTATAGTTGTGAATATGTGGTTTCATAATGCTAACTTTAAAGAAACTTTATACTGACGAGTACGTGTAATTGGGCTAGATGACTAGAAAATTTTAATCCATGATCAAATTTAGAAGACTAGTAATTGAGTTTTTAAGTGAGTTTCTTGAGGATAAACAATAATTCAAGTGTAAGGGTGTTGTTAATGGGAAAATTACATTGGTTTTAAGGCGCGATATGTTGTATACTCATTTGATACATTAATTAAATTATTTTAGGATTCCATTTACTAATTTCTAAGTGTATTATAGTCTCAGAGCTTATAGAGTGTACATTGGAGAAAAGGAGTAAAGAGGGATGCATTTCAGATGATTAATGGCAGTCTTTCCAACTATATAATAGTGTCGTTGATAGATGAACAACTGCCATTGAAGCCTGATTCTAGGCCTTTAATGGGGGTATTTACGACGTCATTGATATGGTTCTTTAACAACTAGTAAAGGCACATAAAGGGAAAATTCAACAATTTTAATATGACTAAATGACTAATACAACCTCATTTTTTTACCATACTTGTCTAAACCCTAGCAGCCACACTTGGGGAACCATATAAACTTTATTTTTGTCCAAATTATGGTAGATTATTAAAGATTAGAGATTGAGTTCCAACTTAGTTAGGTTTTCTCAAGTTTTCCTCTATTTTTGTTTCAATTTAATTTTGCTTGCCGACCTTAAAGGAGCATGCAAGTGATGAGAATGTATAGATTTTAGTAGAGATTGACCGTCTTTATGTTGGATTTTGTTCTTTTCATTTTCTCATCTGTATTGACTCTTTTAGCACATATTATTCAATGGATATATTTTTATAATTTATTCTTGATTTTTAATGATTAATACGTGTGAGTAATCTTCTTTGGTTGACGTTAAAAGAGTATTTGGGATATGAACAAATCAGGGGGATGAATTTTTACATTAATTGAGTACTTATTTCTTCTAATTTAGCTTGATCACCTATATTAGAACATTAGATAATTAGAATTCTATGAACATTGAGTTTTAACAACTGGAAAATCAATTGTGTAACTCACCTAAAGTTAAGAGTGGACAAAGCATTATAGTCTTGTGTGAGGATTCGTAAATTTAATGAACTTAGGCTTAGGTTTCTTGCTTTTCATGTTTTTTATTTCAAGTTATTTATGGACCAAGTAGGTAATTTGAGTATAAAAGAGATAATATATTTTTTTATGAACATTAGTAATGTCTTGTTTACATGAATGGTACTAAATTATCTCACCACGCACTTGTTTAAGTGATTAACCCATTAAAATCAAAAGCCTTGACCAGTTTTTACCTTTGGGCAAGTTTTAATCATTAAGCATTATCATGTTTCATTCTTTTTAGTATTTTGCTAATTGCTAGTTTTTTAATTGCACATCTTTTAATTTGATACTTTTACACATTGATCCATGTGGCATGATACTCTGTTCCCACCATTTTATATTACTTGTTGATAAGGTATACTTGCCTTTGGTTTGGTATTGATTGACATTGCTTAATTTTGTTTATTTATAATCTGCAATAATGACGAAAAGAAGTCACTAAAAGATCTCTCACAATAAAGAAAAAGTGAACAAAATAAACATAGAAAATTCTAACATAAAAATCGAATAAACTTTGAAAATAGTAAAGAAAACAACGCATGTAATAAAAAAACTTAAGAGTAATTGACATCGATATATTCCTAGTATCACTAGATATATTCCTCCACACTAATGGAGCTAAGAACTTATTGTGAATTAGTCTGATGATAAATAAGCTTAAATAATTTAATCTTTTAACACACAAATTAAAAATCAATTTCATATAAACTTTTATGTTAAGTGAACTAGTCAACAAGTAATAAGTGGATTCAAAATAAGATTGGATGTCAAACCCATAGGTAAACATACTTTAAGTACTAGGCCACTTGATTTACAATTATTTAGAGAACTCAGATTTGTGATTTATGAAAATTAAAACAATTACCAATCAATGTAAAGGAGGTAAAGATTACTTTAAAGATTACTAAATTGAAATGAATAACTAAGGCTCGGGTCCTCAACAATTTAATAGGTTGTCTAAAGTTTGTGACACCTAATATAGGTTATCTTCATGAAATCAAGATACAACTATGGTGAAGCTAATTCCTTATCTCTATTAGTCCTATCCCGTGACTTGGTCCCCCTATAAACTTAGATAATAGGTATAAGGCTCAAGAAGTCTATTATAAAATCCCTTATTTCAAGAAGTCTATTATAAAACCCCCTTATGATTAATCAGAGTTTGGTCATTCACTGATGTAAACCAGATTATTTGTTGATCTTTCTAATAATTAAGGTATCTTTCTCGAATCCTTAATTATCTAATGTCTTCATCTTAAGTGATCAGTGTAAGATAACTTGATCACTTAACTAAACAAAGACCAGCTTACAAATCATGCATAAGACATCAATTAAATCATTTACTTGCGTTACCTTAACTAAAAATTGAATTAAAAACACATATTAATCAAAGAATACATGATATAGTATAAACTATACTTAAGCTTGATTAATCAAATAAAAGAGAAAAATATAACAAAATTATGAGTGTAGAATGAATCAATTCACATCCTTAGATAGTATTCTAACTCTGAATTACATTCATGATCCTTTAAAATCCATAAATAAAGCCTAAATATCTAAATTCAAAAAATTGAAAGGAAAAACTTACGAAAAACTACCTAAAATTAAGATGATTCAAATAATGAACAAAAGAGAAGTGTTTTATGGAAAACTACTAATGCTCTAGGACTTTGAGGATCTTTATATTTATAGGAAGAAGGCTATTATAAGTTGGAGACAAGTGGTAGACAAAATCTTATAAAAATATACTAAAAAACTGTGTCTATGGCTATAATAGCAGTTGAATTGAATATTACTGTTTAACTCCTGAAGTCACTTACTTCAATGCGAGTTATAGGGGATCAATGGTAGGTTATGTAAACCATTGCTGTACTCCTATAAAATGGCACATTTTTTTTCTTCTTTTCAACTTTTTTCTTCCTTGTTTCACATCAACTTACAAATTAAATATTTCCCAACTTAAATTGATCGTGTAAACACTAAATAGGTGTAAATATACGACCTATAATATCTAAAAATACTATTAATTTAACCCTTAATAGGGATTCCATTACATGTTTCTTTTTTCATATATTCACATATTGTTAGTCCTTATAGCACCTAAGAGGGGGTGAATTAGGAGTTTAAAAAATTCTTCTACTATATTAGTCCTATGTTCACTAAATTTTCTACTTCTCAAAAGCTTAGACAAATTTTAACATAATTTCTAATTCACTAAATGCTTAAATCAATTTGTGAAATTTAAATAAACAAAGGAAAAGACAATATAAAAAATTAAATAATTTTATAAGCAATTTTAAAAATAATAAAAACAACTTATAAAGTAAAAGAGTAAGGGAAGATAAAATCACAAATTGATTTACTCTGATTTGGAGATAACCACTTTCTCCTACATCTAATCCCTGACAACTTTTTGAAAATTTCATTATACCAATAAATTACAAATCCTTTTCAAGGTGCAAGGATAACATTTACACTCCCTTTTTAAGGCTCAAGCATAAACTTCACTCCCCTTTTTCACACTAGGTTCAAGAATAACCTCCTAACAACACTCTTCTTTTACAAGGCTAAAGAATAAACCTCACAATAATACATAAGGCTCTTTCTTAATTCCACTCTTAATACATCACCTTATGAAATGTTACTCTTGACACACCAAGGTGCTTACGAACTCACACTAGACTTAGAATGGATGGAACACATAACTTCATAATACCCACGCGAAACTTAAGTAAAACTTATACACAGTGCTCATTCTCTTTCTATAGATTACTTCCTTCACACTTTTTTTTTCAAGTATAAAATAATTAAATTAATGAAGGCCAAAGCCTATCAAAAGATACAAAGAGCCTCCATAGGCTAAAACATAAACATCAAACCAAAGAATACAACATCAGTAACAAAGCTAGACAATTAGCTTAGCCTTCAACTACTAATCACCATGAGAAAATAATATAAATTAGTTCTTTCCACACTTAACCAGTCTCTAATCTAATTACAAGTTTCCAAAATAAAGCCTTTAACTGGCCAAGACCCTTTTGTTATTAAGTATAGATTTCCTTTCAGCTCAAATTAAGTAGATAACTAAGTTGAAAAGAACTTTGAAAGCAATATAATCATGCTTAATCAAGATTTGGATGGAGCCAGCCCATAAGACAATGTCTAGTCAAGATGTTGCTAAGAAAGGGAAGCTAAACATGTGCAAAAGAACTTGCCAAATCTAAAAGGTATAATAGAATTAAAATAAAAGGTGATTAAAGGTCTCAAGATGAAGAGAGTAAAGTCTACATGATGGATCTAAACTAAAGCTCCCTTTGTATCTGCTAAAGACATCAACCTTTGTCTTATAGCCAACCAAAGTGCTCAAGTGATTGTGGGGACTCTATAATTAAACCAAACCAATTGATACCATCTCACCTTATCTCCTCCACCCCTGAACAAATTCTTGCAAGATTTCCTATAGAAACATCTAGAAGAATTCAAGTTCAATTGCACCATATCCTCCCTTGTAGAATTTGAGTGATGGTTATAGAGCAAAGGTTGTATAGTTGCCTCCATGCTTGAATCTATAACTCAAGAAGGCCTTTGAATGATATTTTGTGCATAAAACTCATGCATAAATGCCTATTTATAGACCTAGAATCTCAAACTATTTGTTTGAATGCTGCCCAATGTTCCATAATATTAAAATCATTTTACTGTAAAAGATTAGCCATTATTGTATAAAATATAGCCTATAATAGTGGATTCTCTTAAGCATAACTTACTGCCAAAAGTTCACTCAAAGGTTTAAGGTTTGCACCTTCATATAAAGGGTTCTTTACCCTTAAACTTATTTGATGTGGGACTTCAAATCTGCCTAAATTGGGTTAGACATGGCTCCAGGTGCAGGCCAGGGTAGGTGTCAGCATACAATAAGACAATCATGGCTCTGCTACCACATTAATAGGCCTAACTTACTTCTAAAAGTGCACTTAAAAGTGAAAGGATTACACCTTTATATAAAGGGTTCTTTACCCTTAACCTTATCTAATGTGGGAGTTTAACAATGCATAATGCCATTGTTAATTGTATTGTAAACCACCATTGATGTCTAAATCTGTGACCTTAACATGGGTTAATAATGGCACCATTCTACTACTCTATAACTACCATTGATCTTTTAAAAACACACTAAAACCTAAGCAAAACACATTCAGTCTAATCCAAATAAATTCCTGACATAATTAAACACATTTTAACACATTTCAATCAATTTTAGTCAATAACAAACACTTCTTAACACAACTTATCACAATCATGCCCACGATATCCCAAATTACAAAATTTCATTAATCCTTTAATCCAATTAATAACTATCATTCAATTAACTTAACTATACAACTTCAATTTACACTTTTCCTTAACTAATGCATATAATTCAATATACAAGACTTACCACACAAGTCATGCCTTATCAACATAAATCATTCACTCATAACTTAATTAATTCAATAATTTAATCTTTGAGGGGACTTCCACACACAATAATCACATTTAATACCTCTTAATTATGCATCCTATAAATAAAGTAGTAACCATGAATACAATATGCATGATTCGAGCCATTTTTACAAATGTTAAGACCAAAAAGAGGCTCACAATAAAATTTATATAAATAACCTATCAAATTCCACTCTTGAACTTGATATTCTTTCATTCATCAACTTTAACTTCAGATTCGTCCAATGCTCTTCTTTTAATCATCCTCAAAACAAATGTGGAACCACCCCTTGGTTCAATATATATATTTATCCCTTTTATTTCTACTCTCTGATTTTTCATTAATGGCATATTTTCTAGATTTTTTTATGTCTTTATAGAAAGGACCTCGTTGAGGTTTTAGAGATTTGCTTTTATAATCCCTACTAAATAGGTCTTATGTTAACTATATATTTTTCCTTGGATACAAACTACATATATCTACCATTGATTTAATATAGTATTTACTAAGATAAAAAAACGATAAGTTTGAGGGTAGCATATCTAAGGAAAATGAATATTTTTTCGATTATGTACAAATGAGATGTCAGTATACCCTAAAATGAGTTTTAAGTCAATGAAAACATCAAGGTATCATGGTTTTCATTCTTACAAAGAATAAATTTTGGTTCTGTTTCTTAGGTGTTTGTTCTTAAATTATACGAAATTACTGTAAATTTAGGCCATGTAGAAACTTATTCAAGTCATCAAGTAGCATGCAATATAACTTGTTCTATGTAATAGAGTGTCCATTTGTTCTAAGAATTATGGTTATAAAACTACAAAGCAAGTCTTCTTGGGATATTTTTATATTAGATAAAGAATTAGGCCCATTGTTTTATAGAAGCCTAAAGCTTAGATATTTCATTTTTGTAGACTATTTCAAAGTATTTATGTTTAATTTACTTTTCCTTGGTTTTACATTTTTGTTTGAAGTGAGATGGGTAGGCAGAAAACACAAATATAAGTTTTAATCCCAATCAATTGTTTTGATTTTTAAACAAAGTTTTATTAATGTTAGATGTTTTAAAACAAAGTGCCAAAATCAATTAGGCCCGGGTCTTAAGTTTCTAAGAACACTAATTTAAGCCAAGATCTTTTTCTTTAATAATTAAAGTTTCGAATCTGATTCCTAAGAGACCATATATAAATATACATACAGAGAGAGAGAGAGGGAGAGAGAGAGAGAGAGGGGGGAGAGAGAGAGAGAGAGAGAGAGAGAGAGGGAGGGAGGGAGAGGGAGAGGGAGGAAGGGAGTATAAAAAAGAGTTTTATATGAATAACTTTTTTAAAACTCAATTACTCTTTCAAGAGTCATTTTATTTAATAATTAAAATTAGAAAATTTAGTTTGACCTACAAACCTAATAAAAATAACTTCTTTTCTTTTACTTAATTTGAATTTAAAATTTAGTTGGGTTTACTTAATTTGAATTTAGAATTTAGTTGGGCCTATAAGCCCATCTAGAATTTTTTTTTCCATTTTTTTACTTTGTTCAATTAGGTCATTAGGTTTGAAACTTTAAGTCCTTTATTTTTTATTTTATTACCCCTTTATGATTTTTGGATTTCTTTTTCTCAACAAACATGTTACCCAATTCTCATTATAACTCAAATTAAAAAAAAAGATGTGCCTTAATAAGACTAAATTCGATAATTTATTTTCAAATAGCCCAATTCATCAAAACCTTTTTAAATGGTCAAAGTTCATCAAATATTTTTCTAAAAGCCCACTTAATTCACCCCTTTATAAAAAGATCTAATATTTTATTATTAATATCCTTTTATCCTAGTAAATAAAAAATTTTAAATTAAATTTTGTTTTATTTCTCTGATAATCAATCTTTATTTAATTTCATTTTTGTATAAATTAAACTCAGCTTTTCAAATCAAAATACAAAATTTGTTAGCATTCAAAGCCTTATATCATAATCTACTTATCTTTAAGCCTTTTCTTTTGACACCTAGGCAAAACCATATACTCTTAAATATTCATCCACATGTTTTAAATTATATTTCGACCCCTAGACATCACTCCAGGTATTTCTTTTTGTTGAACCAAGGAAAGTTCTAGTCATGTATTTTGATGATGATAAATCATTCTTATTACTAATGAGTTAGTTTTGATGTGCCAAAAAGCTAGGTTGATGTAATGGCATATGTTAAAGCATAAGGAAGAAGATCATTCATAAAGAAAAGGGAAATAGAACAAACATTGAAGAGTTGAAGTTAAGATTAAGAAAGAGGATCAAGTTTTATTAGGTTTAGGAATGTGCCTTGGTATGTACTCTTAACTCGATCTTAATCATTGCTTAGAAAGGGCTTAATTTTCCATGCCATACTTGCATGAGAATTTGCATTTAGGATTTTGAATTAAATCCTAGAGTTTGATTGAATTTGTATATGGAATTAACATGTGATGAATTGATTTAGAATGTTACATTAGTGTAGAGTTGCATAATTAAGAGGTAATATGATGAATTCTTTTAAGTATGCCTTATGATGTGTTTAAATGTTTTGAAATATTGTTGATGTGTTTGGGCATATGTTTAAGTCCAATTATGGTGTGAATCTTGGTTTATGAAAGGTTTATAAAAGTTGTGTGCATTTGTTTTGAAGAAAAAGAAACATCATTGAAATCTTTTGCATTGGTTTAGAAGTAGTTTTTAATATGAAGTTATCTATCATAAACCGATCAAGGAATTTTGTGTTTTTAAAATTAATTTATTTTCCTTGGTATAATTTCACTTATTGAATGATTTAAAATATGTATGAATTGATTTGGACTTAAAATAAATTCATTTAGATGGTTTATAAATGGGTTTTATAAATCTAAAAATGTTTTGGCTCAACAATGGTCGACCATTTGTCTATGGAGTTGACCAATGCCTTAATTTTAAGCATATTGGTCGAGCTATCTATGACCAATCACGTATCTTAGGCTAGTTGGCCAATGCACTATTCACAGTAGGTATAATAGCTAGTTTTAACTTTCAGTCTCCAACCATTTTTTGTACTTGGAAAATTAAAAAATTACGTAACACCTCTATAAGCCTCCCATATATATGAGTTCTAAAGCTATTATTAGGTTCCTAATGTCAATTTGAGATAGTTGTAAGTGTTGAAAGATATCATACTCAAGTTTAGTGAGTTTTTGTGCTCTTATAGTTCAATTTGATTCTTTAAAGCCTTAAATAAATTTTTTATTCAATACGTTATAGTTTTGATCGTTTAGCTTCTAAAAAGTAGATTAATTTGTTTGTGTGTTGTTATAAGATTTATAAATGTTAATTTTTAAGTTAGAGTTAAAATTATTCTTATTTTGATAGCTCTTAAATTATATTTGAATCAATCCTTGTGTTTTATGTTCTAATTTCATTTATATTACTCTGATCTGCATTTATTTGTTTGTTAAGCTGGAACTTAAGTAGTATTATTTTGACAGCTCTTGTATGTTCTTAGCTTAATCTTGAGTTTTTTATTAATCTAATTTCAATTTTATTGTGTCAATCTGTTCTAACTAATTGATTAAGGTCCCGATACATTTATTGTGATGTTTTGATGCCATTTGTGTTGTTGAAAATGTTTATCTTTAAGCTGGAATTAACATAGAATAATTGACAACACTTGTGTTTTGTTGGATTAATATTGATTCCTAAATGCTATAAGTTCAATTTTATTGTTTCAATTAACTTGTTCCTGGTCTATTGAGGTTCTGAGAGACTTTTTGTGGTTATTTTTTATCTCTAAAAGTTATAGAAATACTTTTATTCAATGACTTAATTGAAATACCATTAAAGGTATAGTTGGTTACTTATTTTTTGTTCTTTGATTTAGTTGATTAATTGCTATGATATAGGCCTCTTTTTTTGATTAAAAATAGTGTTAATAGGTTACTCTTGACCTATGATAAATAAGATTTAATTTATTTTTAGTTTTTTAATAATTTTGGAATTGATTTATATGTTAAATGGCAATGTATAAGAATTAAGGAGTGTATTAGATTTGATATTGCATAAGTTGCATTGTAAGCCCCTTTTAAGCATTGTTTTTGATCAAGCATTTTAAGTCAACTTGAATTAAGGTTTTAGGAACTTGAGTTTGGGGGCTGAATTGGGAAGTTATTTTTGTTAAATTTGGTTTGATTTAAAGGGGCTCCTCTTCACCCATTTAAAGGAAAATTGTAAGGGTTCATCTACATCTATTTGGAAAGTAAGATTTTGTGGGTTACTCTTCAACCTTAAGTAAGATTGTATTAGATTACTCTTTACACTCTTTGTTAGAAGAAAGATTGTGAAGGTTACTCTTCACTACTCTTCACCATGAGGAAGATTAGTATAGTTGAAACTTCCAATAAGTAGTTAGAGAGTAGATTAGGTAATCATTAGGGATTACTGAACCATTATAATTCCTTATGTATCTTCTCTTCCTCATCTCTTTAAGTTCATGCTTATTATGTTTGAATTTTAATTTATTGAATTAAAGCAATATTGGGATAAGCATATCATTTTATTTAGGTTAAAATTTGGTTTAGAGATCACATATTCTTTAAAATTAGTTTATGAGGTTTAAATTACTTAGATTAGTACGAAATTTTTAAACAACCAATTCACTCTCCTTTTTTGTGCCATAGAGCTTTCAATTTTTTTAAAGCTTTAGGTAAATAAAAGCCTTAGGTAAAAGCAAAAAATTTTAATCAATAAAACTCATATCTTATTTTTGTTGCTTTGTAATGAATTTTCTGTTAAACTTAACTCAAGTTTACTTCCTTTTTAAAATATCCAAAATTTCAAACCCTTTTTTAGAACTAAATAATCACTTAGGCGAATAAAGTTACTGAAATTGTTTTTTAACCACCTAATACCTCCTTCTTTTATTTACAAATTAATCCTTCCTTTGTAAGTTAGTCCTTATTCTTTCAACTGGTTTATCAACATACTTTTTTTTAAATTACTAATTCTAACCCTTAAAATATGCTTTTTATTTCAAAATTAAACAAATTTTATATAAAATATTTTAAAAGTTTATAAGAATGTAAAATTAATTTTGTAAAACAAAACTTAATTTATAACAAAATTAATTTTACGTTAATAAAAATTAAATAACAATGAAATAAATAATCATAATATAGAAATCACAAACCACATAAGAAATTTTTTGAACATAATTAATTTTATAATTTTCATTTAAAATACAAGATAAAATTTGAAATAAGATAAGCATAAAGCCATCATTAAACATGCTTTGTTAACTTAAATTTTAATTAAAAAATTTTAGAAATGATAAAATATAAGGAAAATATTAAATGTTCCAATATATAAAATTTTGTAAATAAAATCCTATGAAAAGATCACTACAAAAAAGTGAAATAGCGAAAAATTTTTAACTAATAATGTTTTACTCAAAGATTTGTTTCACGATATTTTGATCCCTATATCTAGATGAATTATGTTATCAACTCCTTCTTTACAATAAAAAATTTCAAATATTCATGCTCAAGCTTGAGTAGCATTTTTTGTAACATACTTCATTGTTGTTCGTTGGTTGAATGATTAAAAATGGGCATTATTTAAACCAAATTTACTTTGAAAACCAAATTGAAATTAAGCGAAAACCAACGTGACAAAAGGCAAGTGCACCTATCAAACAACTAATAAAGTGGAGTAACTTTCAGACTCCGAGTGTCAAACCCACGGGAAAAATGTTTGAAATTATTAAATTAATTACCAGATTAATTAGATTATAATTATCTAGGAAATTCTAAATTAATTGATTAAAAGACGAAAAGATTAAATT
>JAOXYD010228777.1:0-18173 GCA_028565735.1 Pinacopodium congolense
CGATCTGGATTATAACTTAACATACTTCTAACCATATCCATAATAATACGATTCCACCTTTCAACTACACCATTTGATTACGGTGTACCAAGCATTGTGTATTGTTTATATATGCCTCGACTTGTAAGAAATTTTGCAAATGGACCTACATATTGTCCATTTTCATTAAATTTTCCATAATATTCACCACCTCTATTTGATTTCACTATCTTCATTTTTCTATCTAATTGCTTTTCAACCTTATTAATAAACATCTTTAGGATGTCTACAAACTGAGATTTTTCATGCAATAAATAGATATGACCATATCGTGAGAAGTCATCAATAAAGGTGATAAAATACTTTTTGCCACACAAGAAGAAACATCGAAAAGACCATAGATATCAGTGTATATTAATTCAAGTAGTTCACTACTTCTTGTAGCAAGATGCTTTGATATGTGTTTGGCTTTCTTACCTTTAATGCCATTCACATATATATTTCAGTCAGTGAAATCCAATTAAGGAAAGATTTCATTTTGACTAGTCTCTATACTTTTTCTTTGGATATGTGACCTAATCTTTTATGTCACAAAAAAGTATAACACTCATTATGTACACAACGTTTACTTCCTATAATATGGTCAACATAAAACAAAGATTCAGTAAAGACAACATCAAGATTGAAATGATATAAACAAATCACTAAAGTATCAAAACCATAATAGTACTTGTGTTTATATGAAGAAAAAACATCCTTTTTAATCTTAAAGTTAAATCTTACATCATCCAACTTTACAATAGAAAATAAATTCCTAGCAAAATCAGGAACATAAAGACACTTTTATAGATTTAGGTGACACCCAGTGGCTAAAATCAATATGTACGTCCCAATGCCCTTAATGCATGCTTTCATTCTATTCCCCATATATAAGAACTTATCAGTTTTATTTATCAACTAGATTGTAAGGAATCCCTGTATAACATGTGACATATGAATAGTTGTACCAGAATTTAGCCACTAAGTATTTTTAGGCACTTTAATAAGGTTTGAATCAAAACGTACTGAAATATAATATGTAATTTTCTTTTCGAACTAAGCCTTTCTTTTAGGGCAATCCTTCTTGAAGTGACAATGTTTCTTGTAGAAATGACATCTTTTGTCTTTATAGATTTAGCCCTTATTAATTTTACTTAGAGCCTTGTCCTTATCCTTACTCTTCTTTCCTGGTTTGTTCTTAGTGTAGTAGCTCCTTGATGAAACGTAAGATGAATAAAATTGGTCCTTCATTTTCTTCAATATCCCTTCCTTTTAAACCAATATGGCCTTAATTTCCTGAAAGTTTCATTTTTCCTTAAGGGTGTTGTAGTTCACTTGGAATTGGCTGAATTTAAGAGGAAGTGAGTTGATAATGAACTATACAAGGAAAGACTCATTCCCATCCATACCCATGGATTTCAACTTGGCGGCTAATTTTGCCATATGTGTTACTTAATCATGAATAGGTTGTGACCATTCAAACTTCTTGGTCATTAGCTCACTTATTAAAGTCCCTACTATAGACTTACTAGCTATTTCAGATTGAGAGTATGTCTTAAGACTCAATATAAACTCCTTTGCATTATTCGTTTTAGGTATTGATGGCTTAATATTTTCAACAATCAGCATTAGCATCAAATTCAAGCTTAATCTGTTAGACTGTTCATAGCCCTCGTAACAAGAATTGTCAGCTTTCGTACTGGTCTCAATTATAGCTGCAAGCCTTGTGTTTGAAACTATGGACAAGTCCAAATCCATTACACCTAGTTGGAATTGGATTTGTTCAGACCAATCTGCATGGTTCAGGCCGTTAAACTTGATCAGCCCATTTTCCAAAGTAAACAAATTAGTAGATGCTACAAATATAACATATAACTCACGCTTTAATGCTTTGAATAACCTAAATGGATTCAAACTAACTAATAGCTTTAATTATGCCTTTAAATTTTCTTTTGGATGATATTTAAGTACATAGAGGTAACCTATAATGATGCCAAAAAAATTCACTATAATGGACAATCAATCATATTCTAGTCAACATGCATGTTATCTTTGGATATACAATCATATTAACTAAATATGTCGATAAGTCCCTCTAATATCATTAATCATAAGCAATGGTTCGCCTTTGGGTGACCTCCTACCATTATAATTAATGATCTCAAATGTTTAATTTAACCTATATGTCATTTTAATAGCATCATATCAACATGAACAATTGAAAATTAACAATTTAATATTTAAATATTTCCAAGTTAGGGCACTTTAGTGACTAATAAGTTTTCTATGAAATAAACATTTAATTGGACAAGTCCCTAAGACATAATATTCATACATGACAAAATTCAATTTAAGTATCATGTAAATCAAAACATAATATAATAAATCATGTAATTACTTCCTTAATTAATTAACCGATTATAACCTAAAATAAAAATACTTTAATTAGTGTCCAAAATTAAAACCTATAATTTAATTACTTGATAATCGAAGTTACATATTATAACCCATCTCATAAGTCTAAAGCGTTAATACCCAAATTACTAAAAAAATCCATAAGATTTGGTTAAAAAATCATTTAATGACCTAAAATGATCCTCTGATGGCCCAAAGGTCCAAAAAGTAGGCCAAAAACTATCCAAGCTAGACCCAAAAGGAGCAGCTTGTTAGGGGCATGCCCATCACGTGCAATAGTTTCCTGCATGCCCCAATCGTTGCTGCATCTCACCAGTGCACACGCCTCATCTTCTTTGTTTGTCTGTCTTTTTCATTTTAATCCTTTTTTTTAATCCTTGCATCATTTCAATCCTTTTTTTAATCCTTGCAGGCCCATGCACCCTTTTTAGATAATGTGCTTGTCCTTGAGTAATCTTTCATAGCCATTCAAAACCCATCTTACTTTCATTTCTCTTTCTTGGATTTACGGTTTCTTACTTTAACTCCATCTTAGAGAAAATGTCCATCTAGAAAACTTCCAAGAATCAGTCTTTCTTAGGCCATTTCTAAACTGATTTCGACAGAAATCTTAAAGGATGGTTTTCTTGTGTTCATTCAACAAAATATCCCAAAATCATTATTTGTTTTTCCAACAAAAAACATTCAATTTCGGTTCTGTCCATGCCACACATTCAAGTAATCATCATGGCCAATATAACTTAAACTTATCAAGTGCTTGTGTATTTTCGTATGAAATAGAAATAAGAATCAATTTCATGGAAAGGAAGACACAGATGGCATATATCAAGAAACCATGGCTCTGATACCATTTGATAACTTTAATGGAGTGATTTACACTTTAAACATACCTTGTTTCGTGATGTCTGTGAATCTAAATAGATTTATTTCCTCTCTCTTTTGTTGCTTTTCTATTTTAAATTAATGATTTTGATATTTTTCTTATACAAAAACTGTCAGGTTAAAGGGAGAGGAAAATGGTCTATTTAACCCATTCGAATCCAGTATTTTGACATACCTAATAAACATCATTTTGGGTCTTTTTATTGGACTCAATATCAATAAGGAATATGGGCCATTAATGTTAAATTATCTAACATTATCATAAAATTATCAAAACGAATGAACCAAAGGAAGATAATTGCCATGCTTTGTGGAATCTTGTTCCAACTTGTCATGAATCTCCTTAACAGTTAAACCCCTGATTACTATATTTGGAGGGCATGAGAAACATCGCAATGTCATTTATTGTGGCCAGAGTTGTTGGCTTTTTTCTTTTGAGATTGTACAATTGTAATCATAATTCTCCAACGTCCTAAGTTATATCATACAATACAATTGACAACTCTAATTAAAAATCAAATAATATGAGTTGTGAGAATAAAAACAATAATGTAAAGATTTGTTTACGGTCTTCAATTCTAATGAATTCATTAAGGCCGAGTATCATTTCAATTTTTTTCATCAATTTTATTTTATTTTATAAAAAATATTTTTAATCAAAAATTTTAATGAAAAATAGAAATAAAAGTAAAAAAAATCAGTTTAATTGAAATTTGTAACAAAAATAATTTAATGGTGAAAATTAATTATAAAATTTATTTAAATTATTATATTAAAATGCTTTTATACACTTTAAAAATATATATTAGTTAATAGTTCATATCAATTATTAAATGTAGAAAATTTTCATTGTAAAATTTGTTTTCAAAACATGAAAAAACAAAATTTTCTTTTTTTGTTTTTTCTTTTGTAAATATAAAAATAAAATTGAACACAAATAAATATCTTTTCTTTCTTTATTTTATTGTTTTAAAAATAAAAATAGAAAAATATAAATATAAAGTAATAGCAAAAAGGTTGAGTGTTTTTTATGTATAGTCTTCAAAGGTATTAATAAGTATAAAATCTTCATTATTTATCATGTCTTCTACATCATTATCAATTTCGATTTTCTTCTTATTCAATCTTTTTTGACATTCATTAGCATAATGACCTTTTTCTTTACAATAATAACAGTGACATTCTGTTATCTTTCTTCCTTTTCGCTTATTTTTATGATACATAGGTTTCCAAGGTTTAAATCCAATTTTCCTTTTATAATATCTAGCTTTCCTTTTCTTAAAATATCTCCTCTTATAAAAATGTTTTCTCTTTTTATATTTTCTTTTTATCTTATTATAATAATAAGGAATATCACATCATATCATGGTTGGATTTTTTAAGTCGTAACAACATAAGTTTTTTTTCTTCTTTAAAGATTTACTTTGTTTTAGTAATATTGCATCTCTACACCATTCACTAATCTTATGTCTTAAACGATATTCTCTTCCTAGAGTATCTTGTGTATATGTGACAGGATATAAACTAGCTAATTTCGTACTCCAAGAGTCTGGTATCTTTGAATAAAACATATGTAAATATGTAGATAAATCTTGATTTGCTTGATTATAAATATGATAATAATAATCTTGAAATGCACAAATATATCTATTAATTTCACACATATCGCATAATTGTAATCTATCAAGGGCTCTCATATATCTTTGAAGAATATCAGGTTCTTTGAGATAATTTCCTTCTCTATAGAATTCTATTCTAAATGCTTTAGCAATTTTAGTGACAGTATTACTTATATCATCAGTTCCTAATATGCTAGCTTTGGTTGCTAGATCTAATTGTTTCCAAAATCTAAGAGCATTGTTTAGTAAGGTTTTATCCAAAATGCTAAAGCTAAATCTCTATCCATCTTATTAATCTGGATAGCTAACCTTAAAGCTGTTCCCATTTATCTATTGCTTCTTCTACATTTAAGATGAAATCGAGATCTAGATATGTACCAAAAGGGTTTATCGATTCAAATCTAATTTTATCAAAAGTTGTATTTTGATAAATTTTTCCTAATATAGATTATGATGCATACCCTTCGATAGTTTTATAAAAAGGTGAAGACCTATCATAACGGTCATAACTTGGTTCAACATAGCTCCATGAGGGCCTAATTCTGAGAGGAACTTGTATACTTGTGGTAGGAGTATTTGTAATTTTAGGATTGGGCCTACTACTAGGGCCTCCTAATTCTAATTTAGGTTTTAAGTTAACCGTATCATTAAGATTGATATCTTCTAATTGTTCATTTAGATCTTTAACATTTGATAACTAAGATAGATTAAAATATTCCATTAAAAATTTAATTTTCTCATATGACTAATGATAGCATTTGTTGGAGGTAATTCTATCGGCTTATCTTTTATTGTATGATGATCTAATCTTTGTTGTAAAGTTTGTATCTTTTGTTCTAAATTTGTGAGTCTATCTAATATTATATAATTAAAATATTTTATAGTTTTTTGTAGGGCTATCATATTAGTATCTATTTTTAATTCATCAAATTGTATCTGAGGATATGGTGTTATTTCTTTACCTATCACTGTATATTCTAAGGTGTTAAGATAATCTTCTATTTAAATCACTTAATGAAAATGAAAGATTTAAGTATCTAATTTGTGCTTCCTCATATCTTTGTTTTATAGGAGTTCTTCCTCACCTACAACATCCACTAAAGATTCAATAATCCAATCGTTCTTTATAATATTACTTTTCAACATTAGTCTCTTCTATTTAAAGCTCTAAATTAATAATATTATCTCGATACTATTGACATGTAAAACAAGCATCTAAAATGTTTAAAGCATTAATATCATCCATCATAATAATGATAATGTTGATAAAATAATACCTGGTATATCTGAATTTCTGCTTCTAAATTATTTACCAAGATTATTCTATAATCTCTTTCTGATTAAATCAGATCTCTACTGGATGTACACAATCCTACAAAAGTGATCTCATAAAGGTACTGAGTATAAAGATGTTGAGAATAATCGTAATATCTTTTTTGTTGACTTAATTCTTTAATTTTATCTAAAAAACAAGTGCAAGTATCACACCAATACTTCATTTCTTATAAAATCTAGGGGAATGTACATTATAATAATCAGGACTTATTAATAAGACATATCTCATAATGATCATAAAAACAATAATAAGCCACCTTTAGCATACCTTTTTTTCGGTTAAGTTTTCTTTTTCATTCTTCAGCTATTTGTCTTATTAGATTAAGACTAATTTCTTACATGATAGGTATCATACACTGTATCGATTCTTCATCCCATTTGCAATCTTGACAAACTTTAGGTTTTTTGTAAGTCTCTGATACCATTTTCGATGTTGTCCCTTACTAGTGAGGATCTGGTGGCAAATTTGGCTAGCCCTTACTAGTAAGGATTTGGTACCAATCAGGGGAATCGACACTATCTTTTGAGCTTTCTACAGAATTTGCATGATCTTCTGAGATATTATCTTGATTTGAAATTCTATTAATGTCAAAAGACGGAGATAAGTTTGAATGAATTTTCATTCTATCTTTAATATTAGTAAGACTATCAGTCATATCATTTAAGAATATAGATCTATATATCTTATCATTCATGTGAGGAAGATTATTAGTATACGTAAGTGCTAAAGCTCTATAAATTACATGTATCAAATCATTTATATCCCGTTCATTTTCCATATCAAGTCTAGTAAGAACATGTCTAAATTTATTTAACCAATAGCCACTCATGATTATTAAAGATTTTTTCAATTCTAAGACTTTATTTTAAGGCCCACCACTCTTCCTTACCTAAACGTTTTGACCGAAATTACTCTGGGTATCTGACGAGATTTTTAATTTGCATTCCAGTACCAATCTGAAGATATGTAGCTTCCCTTGTCATTCCTTCAGAGCATCCCAGCACAGTCGTAGTTCATTTTCTACATTGGACGTAAGCTTAAGAAAGAAGGTGTTTGATCTTAGAAAAGTAAGAGACTTACAAAAAGTAAGAGCTTTTATTTATTCATATCGGACAATATAAGGAGAGATAAGGAAATCATAAGAGAAGATCTATTTTGTTCAATTTCCTCTAACACACAAATGAGGCTATATTTATAGTTATAAAAGACAGACTTCAAGTCTGGAGTTGAACCATGTTACATTATTAGATAAGATTTTCTCTTAAAGAGAATATGCTTTTGACATTATTGCCGACATCTTTTTGAAGTAGTGGAAGACAAAGCTATTCAGAATCGTTGCAGATGTTGACACTTAACTCGGTATCTTTTTATTTTCTTTTTAACCTGACCTTTTTGGTATCGTGACTACATGTTGGACAAATATTTTTTGGATCTTTCTGCAGCTAGAAGAAATGTTTTTAAGCATCAGGGTGTGACTTGATTTCTCCAGATTCATTCATCTTTATCTTTAGCATCATGTAATTTTCTGCAGCTATTGGAGTGCGCTTAGCATGCGATATCATTATAGATGAATAGGTACTTTTTCCACCATATGTTTGGAATCCTCTTTTAAAGGTAGCTTCCATATCTATCAATAAAGTCTTCATTCCAAGACCTCTTCGATAATGAATATCTTGCTCAAAATATCGAGAGAAATCTTGACAAAGTTTTGTATCAACAGTTATTGACATTTCTTCTGCTTTCATTAAAGTGATGAAATGGAAGGCATCACATCTTTCATATTCAAAGAAATTTGACCTGCAAATAAGAACTTATGTACCAAAAGGTCCTTAGGGGTTATTGTTGGATTATTTAAATAAAAATTTTAGACAATTCTTTTTATCTAGTGGGGGATTAAAGATATCTTAGGAAACTATGAATTACTTAGATAAATGGTGTTAATTACACTAAAATCATACTAATGTCGAACTAACTGGGGATTTTCTCCTTGAAGGTAGTTTAGTCTGGGATAAATTCCTAAAAATCAATAAAGTAAGTATCAATATTCTGAAGGGAATATAATTCCTTCATATACGCACAGTGTGCCTTAATGGCAGGGTGTCTTTCTTGTAGGGATGCTATCGATTGTTGAGAAAGATGTTCCATAACTGGAATAGGCTCTTTCTAGGAAGATTGGGATGCATATGGTCTTAGTGAAATATGATCAAAGGCTTTAGATAAGCCAGGTGAAGGAGAGGTTCGGACTTGATTCTCTTTACAAATATCTGAGCTAGAACTACTAGTAATAGAGGTAACTTCCTCTGATATCTTGAATTTTATAATTAATCCATGGAGATTTGCTAATAAAAATGGTAGTCATTTAATGAACTTTGTCAAACATTCCCCGTAGAAAGGATTACCTCAGCTATCTCTTTATTCAATAGAGGAAATCCATCAATTTTAACAATATCTGTAACTTGCTGCATGCAAACATCAATATCTTCAGACATTTTGTCTAATATATGAGTTTTTTGGGTTTTTGTACTAATTGTCTCGTCCATCTCTGGTTAAGAAATCTGCAACAACATTTTTTTTGTATTTAATTATCTCAATATCGAAAGTATATTTAGCAAGGGAAGTTTGCCATTGAATATATCTTTTATATTCAGGTTTTGAAGGTAAATTATTATGAATAGATGCCTTGACCTGAGTGTTATCAGTTCTAAGTAAGAATCTTTTTAGTAGTAAAAATTAATAAAACTTTTAACAACTCTTTACGATAGCAAGTAATTCTTTTTCATTTATATGATATCTTTTTTATGTATCAGTAAATGAACCGGAAGTATATCTATAAATAGTTTCATTTATTTTTTCATTATCTTGATTACATTCAATCTTTTTAAGGACACCACTCCAAACATGGTCGGAAGAATCTATTCATAAAATCAAATCATCTATATTAGAAGGTAAAGATAATTTTGGTAAATGGAAACAATATGATTTTATATTTTTGACTTGATCAACTAGATAAGGGGAAAATTCAAATCTCTAATATTTCTTCAATAATATCTGGAATGATTGTCTTAATTCTGCTAAATTCTGAACAAAAATTTGAGGGATAATTAAATACACCTAAAAATCTTTGAACTAATTTTTTTATCTATAAGTTTATCGGGAAATTAATAAAAAGGAAGTTTTATCTTGAATAACACCAAGGCAAGCATCTTCTCTTTTTTGTATTCTATTATCAATGATTGCTAGAATTATAGGACTATCTGTTCCTTCTCTAAAGTTGCCCTTATTATTATCTAAATAGATCTTATATGAACCCATCTTATGGTATTTCAAATACTACTTGGAAGTTTATCTATCTTTTGTCAAATATCTCTCTTTGATAATAGAGGAATATTAACTCTATTTTGTGTTAAATCTAATATCTAATGCTTTTTCTTTTATAATAATCCCATAAAACATATGATATTTTATTGGTTTGATTCCTATCCTTTCAAATAAAGATGTATTAAATCCACTATAAGAAGGTAAAGAGTATCCTTCGATTTGTATTTTATTTAATAATTTTTTATCAACTAAAATATCTTATTTATATTTTCCTTTTTGTTCCGAAGTATCTATTATAGGTTGTAATCCATGTGAAGATGGTGCTTTAGTAATCTCACTTATCAATATTGTCTGTATCTAATTCGTATTCAGTGTCTGTTATAATATAAATACTATAAAGTAGAATACTTTCCTACTTATATTGATAGTGGTGTCGGATCATGTTTATGTAAATCCTCCTGTTTCCCTAACTAATATCATGAAACCCTTAAGCCTAATATAGGTTTAGATATTTCCAATAACAGGTTACATCTTTCAAAAGGTGTACTCCAACCTAAGATACTTATAGGATCATTTCTTGTTAAACGTCCTCCTTTTTATTTTCATGATGCCGGTACTGATGTTTGAGTTGGGAATAATTTCTTACAACTACTTCATAAGATTTTATTCAATATCCTCAAACATTAGATACACTTTAAGACTCCTTACGCCCATTGGATTGTGGTTAATCTCTTAACATATTCTTATAGTCAACCTACTCCTATCTCTTTTATGCCTCACGCAGCTCAACATGATAATATTGGTTACCAAGAAAATCTGATTTTAGGAAAAGGAAAACCTCTTCTTAAATTAGATACTTATATTGAGAATTCTGTAAACCATCTCAAAATGATAAAAGATTAATATGAGTTAGTAAAATACAAGATAAAAATAAATTATTCTTATAACTCTTTATAATTTTGGGATAAAAATAGATCAGAAGCTCATATAGAAATGATAGATAAACAAAAAGTGATTAGAGTAACAGCTATGATATATAGTATAGAAGATCAAGAGGAATTCAAGAAACAATTTCTTGAATTAAAGAATCTTAAGATAATTAGATCTAGCACTTCCACTCATTCTTCTCCAGCTTTTATGGTTAGAGATCATGAAGAACAAGTTAGGAATAAAGCTAGAACGGTAGTTAACTATATTAAGCTTAATGAAAACACAGTTTTCGATGGATATTTCCTACCTCATAAAGAAACTTTAAAAATCTTACTCGAGGAAAAAAGATATTTTATAAATTTGATTGTACAAGTGCATTTGGCAAATTCGTATGCATCCAAATAGTATTTCTTATATTGCTTTCTCTGCTCCTTAATGACATTATGAATGGTTAGTAAAGCCCTTTGGATTAAAAAATGTACCTCATATATTTCAACAAAAGATGGATAATATCTCTAAACAATTAAATTTCATACATGTGTAAGTTGATGATGTTTTAATAGCTAGTTCCTCTATTCCTAAGCACATTAAATATCTTGATATTTTTGCTGATATATGTTATCAAAATGGTTTAGCTCTTTCGGAAAAGAAAGTTAAGATAGGAAAAAATGACATAGATTTCATAGGAATGGAAATCGATTGTAGTGCTATTAAATTACAGCTTTATATAATGGAAAAGATTTCTCAATTTCCCAATAAACTTGTAGATAAAAAACAAGTTCAGAGCTTTTTAGGTATACTTAATTATGGATCAGATTTTAATCAAAATTTAGCTAAATTAAGACAACTATTCCAGATATTATTGAAGAAAGATCAGAGATTTGAATTTTCCCCTTATCTAGTTGATCAAGTCAAAAAGATAAAATCATATTGTTTCAATTTACCAAAATTATCTTTACACTCTAATATAGATAATTTGATTTTAGAAATAGATTCTTTTGACCATGTTTGGAGTGGTGCCCTTAAAAAGATTGAATATAATCAAGATAATGAGAAAAAATAAATGAATCTATTTTTAGATATACTTCTGGTTCATTTACTGATACACAGAAAATATATCATATAAATGAAAAAGAATTTCTTGCTATCGTAAAGAATTGTCAAAGTTTTATTACTTTTTACTACCAAAAATATTTTTACTTAGAACTGATAATACTTAGGTCAAGGCATTTATTCATAATAATTTACCTTCAAAACCTTAATATAAAAGATATATTCCATGGCAAACTTACCTTGCTAAATATACTTTCGATATTGAGATAACTAAATATGAAAAAAAATGTGCTTACAGATTTCTTAACCAGAGATGGACGAGACAATTAGTATAAAAAACCCAGATAACCAAATATTAGACAAAATGTCTGAAGATATGGATGTTTGCATGCCACAAGTTATAAATATTTTTAAAATTGTTGGATTTCCTCTATTGAACAAAGAGATAGCTGAGGTACTTCTTTCTATGGGGAATGTTTGGCAAAGTCAATTAAAAGAATACCATTTTTATGAGCAAAAGTTCCACAGATTAATTACAAAATTCAAGATATCAGAGGAAGTTACCTCTATTGCTAGTAGTTCTAGCCCAAATATTCGTAAAGAGAAACAAGTCCAAACCTGTCCTTCACCTGGCTTATCTAAAGCCTTTGATCATATTTCACTAAGACCAGATACATCCCAATCATCAAAGAAAAAGCCTATTCTAGTTATGGAACATCTTTCCCAACAACTAATAGTGTCCCTATAAGAAAGACACCCTGCCATTAAGTCACACTATGAGTGTATGAATGAATTATATTCCCTTTAGAATACCGATATGTATTTTATTGATTTTTCAAGAATGTATCCTAGATTAAACTTCCTTCAAGGAGCAAATCCCTAGTTAGTCCGAGATTGGTATGATTTTGGTATAATTGACACCATTTATCTAAGTAATTCAGAGTTTCCCAAGATATCTTTATTCCCCCACTAGATAAAAAGAGGTTTCCTAGAGTTTTTTCAAAAAATCCAACGATAACCCCTAAGGACCTTTTGATACTTAAGTTCTTATCTATAGGTCCAGATTTCTTTGAAAACGAAAGATCTGATGCCCTTCATTTCATCGCTTTAATGAAAGCATAACAAATGTCAATAACTTTTTATACAAAACTTTGTCAAGATATCTCTTGATATTTTGAGCAAGATATTCATTATCGAAGAGGTATCGAACGAAGACTTTGTTGATAGGCATGGAAGCTACCTTTAAAAGAGGATTCCAAACATAAGGTGGAAGAAGTACCTATTCATCTATCATGATATCGCATGCTAAACGCACTTTAATAGCTGTAGAAAATTACATAAAGCTAAAGATAAAGATGATTGAATATGGATAGATCAGGTCACTCCCCGACGCTCAACAACATTTCTGACAGCTACAAAAACATCCAAAAAATGTTTGTCCAACTTGCAGTCACGAAACCGAAAAATTTGGGTTAAAAACAAAAGATAATGATACCGAGTCAAGTGTCAACATCTACAGTGATTCTGAATATCTTTATCTACCACTACTTCAAAAAGATGTCAGCCACATCCTGAAAAGTAGGTTCTCTTTAAGAGAAAATCGTATTTCATAATGTAACATAGTTCAACTCTGGAATTGAAATTTGTCTTTTGTAGCTATAAATATAGCCTCATTTGTGTGTTAGAGGAAATCGAACAAAATAGATCTTCCCTTATGTTATCCCTATCTCTCCATGTATTATCCGATATGAATAAATAAAAGCTCCTAGTTTTTGTAAGTCTCTTACTTCTTTAAAATCAAACACCTTCTTTTTCAAGCTTACGTCCAGTGTAGAAAACGAACTGTGACTATGCTAGGTTGCTCTGAAGGAAAGGCAAGGGAAATTACCTATCTTCAAGTTAGTGCTAGAATGCACATTGAAAGTCTTGTCAGATACCCTGAGTAATTTCAATCAAAATGTTTAGGTAAGGAAGTGTGTTGGGTCTAAAAAAAAAAGTATCAGATTCACAGAAATCTTTAATAATCATGAGTGGTTATTGCTTAGATAAATTTAGACATGTTCTTACTGAACTTGATATGGAAAATGAATGAGATATAAATGATATGATACATGTAATTTATAGAGCTTTAACTCTTATGTGTGCTAATAATCTTCCTCACATGAATGAAAAGATATATAGATCTATATTCTTAAATGATATGATTGATAGTCTTACTAAAATTAAAGATAGAATGAAAATTTGTTCAGACTTATCTCCGTCTTCTAACATTAATCAAATTTCAAATCAAGATAATAACTCAGATGATAGTATAGATTCTACAAAGAGCTCAAAAGATGGTGTCAATTCTCCAAATTTGCCACCAGATCCTCACTAGTGAGGGCTGGCATCGAAAATGGTATCTGAGACTTACAAAAAACCTAAAGTTTATCAAGATTGCAAATGATATTTTGTAAACATTCGAAAATATGAAGATGAGATAAAATCAACAGAAGATTTGTGAAATGGGATGAAGAATTGATACAGTCTATGATACCTATCATGCAAGAAAATACTCTTAATCAAATAAGACAAATAGTTGAAGAAGAAAAAGAAAACTTTATTAAAAAACGAGTATGTTGAAAGTAGCTTATTAATGTTTTGATGACCATTATGAGATATGTCTTACTATTAAACCTCATCCTGATTATTGTAATGTAAATTCCCCTACATTTTATAAGAAGTGAAGTACTGGTGTGATACTTGCACTTATTTTGTAGATAAAATTAAAGAATTAAGTTAACAAAAAAGATATTATGATTATTCTCAACATCTTTATACTTGGCACCTTTATGAGATCACTTTTGCAGGATTGTGTACATCTAGTAGAGATTTAACACAATTTAGAAAAAGATTACAGAAGAATCTTAATAAAGAATTTAGAAGCAGAAATTCAGATATACCAGGTATTATTTTTTCAACATTATCATTTTTGTCATGGATGCTATTAATGTTTTAAACATTTTAGATACTTATTTTACATGTCAACATTATTGAGATAATATTATTAAATTAGAGCCTCGAATAGAAAAGACTAATACAAAAAAGTAATATTATAAAGAAAGATTGGATTATTTTATCTTCAGTGGATGTTGTAAGTGAGGAAAAACTCCTATAAAACAAAGATATGAGGAATCACAGATTAGATACTTAAATCTTTTATTTTCCCTAAGTGATTTAAATAGAATATTATCTGAATACCTTAGAATAAATCATGACAGATAAAGAAATAACACCATATCCTCATATATAATCTAATGGATTAAAAATAGATACTAATATGATAACCCAACAAAAAACTATAGAATATTTTAATTATGAAATATTAGATACACTCATAACTTTAGAACAAAAGATACAAATTTTACAAGAAATATTAGATCATTATACAATAAAATATAAGCAGATAGAATTACCTCCAACAAATTCTATCATTAGTCATATGAGAAATTTCAAAATTTAATGGAATATTTTATTCCAGCTTCGTTATCAGATATTGAAGATCTAAATAAACAATTAAAAGATATCAATCTTAATGACATGGTTAACTTAAAACCTAAATTAGAATTAGGAGGCCCTAGTAGTAGGCCCAATACTAATATTATAGATACTCCTACCATAAGTGGACAAGTTCCTCCTAGATTTAGGCCTTCATGGAGCCATGTTGAACCAGGTTATGACCCTTATGATAGGTCTTCACCTTTTTATAAACCTACAGAAGGATATGTAGCAGCATCTATATTGGGAAAAATTGTCAAAATAAACCTTTTGATAAAATGAGATCCAAATCGATTAACCCTTTTGGTATATATCTAGATCTTGATTGTATCTTAAATGTAGAAGAAGAAATTGATAAATGCTAAACAACTTTAAAGTTAGCTATCAAGATTAATAAGATGGATAGAGATTTAGCTTTAGCACTTTTAGAAAAAAAAAAACTTACTAAACAGTGTTATTAGATTTTGGAAACAATTAGATCAAGCAACCAATGCTAGCATATTAAGAACTGATGATATAAGAAATACTGTCACTAGAATTGCTGAAGCATTTATAATAGAATTTTATGGAGAAGGAAATTATCTCAAAAAACCTGATATTCTTTAAAGATATATGAGAGCCTTTGATAGATTACAATTATATGATATGTGTGAAATTAATAGATACATTTGTGTATCTTAAGATTATTATTATCATATTTATAATCAAGAAAATCAAGATTTATCTACATATTTACATATATTTTATTGATACTAGACCCTTGGGGTACAAAATCAACTAGTTTATATCAGAGTTATAGTGTTATATTGTTATATAACAATATAACTCTGATATAAACTAGTTGTTATATTGTTATCTTTTATTAATATGTTATATTTTTAATTTTTTTGTTTTAAAAATTACAAACTAAAAATTAAAATAAAAAATCATATCATACATTCCCTTAATTAGTTCCGACTGACATCTCATTTTATAAAAATTTGAGCTTAAACTAATTTCATTTTTAAAAAGTTGTATAACTTTTAATTCAAAATATGTTTAGAAGTACCTATTTGCACCACACGAAGTGCTTTTTTCACATTATCTTTTCGATCCTCCAGCCTTATTATCTTCATTCGACAGCTTCTTCTCCACGTCATCTACTCGTCTTGTGCTTTCTCCCTCTCTCTCTCTCTCTCTCTCTCTCTCTCTCTCGTGCTGACTATTCAGTTACCAATTCGTCTTATCCAACGGCAATATAAGAGTTTTTCTTTTTTATTTTTAAATTTCATTTTCCTCTTAATTGATACTTTGGTACCGGTATTTTTCATAACTGAAGTTATTGCATCCAATCATTATGTGTTTATTGAAATTATAGTTATTCTTTTGATTTTTGGTTTGGTTTAACTTTAATTGTCCTCATTGTTTATATATTTTTTGGTTTCCTATTTTATTAAACACAAAAATTGATAAAGAAAACAACATTAATACAATACAGAAATTGAAAAAGAAAACACAACAATCAATACAAAACTATAACAACCACACACAAAAAAAAACCGTAACTCATAATCCAACTAAACATCCACTTAATTTTGCATAGTTTCCAGTAACCACCCTTCCATGTTTCCTCTGTTTTTTTCTAGTGTTTTGAAAACCTTTTTGGTTTGGCCAGTTGAACCTGGTTAACCGTGAACTTTTCAATTGACCGATTCGATTTTATATAAAACACTCTTATTAGGAAAACCTCTTGGTTTAGTTGGTTAAAAATTAAGCAGTTTCACCAGTTGATGATTGTGTTTTTGTATGTGTTTTTCTAAGTGTTTTGCATGTGTTTCTTACATAATAGGTAGTTATTATTGTATTTTAATATTTATTTTGTGCGTTTTTTTAGTATAAATTTAATTATTGTTTTGTTTCTATTTAGTATTAATTTGGAGTAAGTTTTGTTTATTTAAGTGTTTTTATTTATGTTTTTTTATTATTATTTAATTATTAATGTTGGGTTAGAATTAAATTTTATTGGTATATTTATTTATTGTGTAGGTAAATTAAATTTAAAAATTAAAAAAAAAAGAAAAGAAGAAAAGAAGAAAAAAAAAAGGAACAGAAATTCAGTACAGCAGGCGAGCCCAGCGCTGCCATCAATCCGTCCAGTCCTCCTGCGCACTCGAGCCCGCGCCTAACTCGCAGAAGACCCGCTCTCCAGCCTGCATCCGTCCCAGCTCCAGCCCGCCTGCGCATCCCAGCAGCCCAGCCTGCCCTGCCTCCTAGTGAGCCCAGCTCGCAACCCAGTACCCAAGCTGCTTGCTCCGAGCCCGCAGATCAGCACCCAGTCCACCATCCTCAGCCCAGCCCGACCCGGGTCTGTCACGCCCCAATCTGCGTCGTACTTGGGCCAATTCCCTGGGCCGCGCATCTCAGCTCCCTTTCAGCAGATCCTTTCCCTCTGGGTCGAACCAGACACCAGGCTCTCCTCTCTTCTAGTCCACTCCACAGCAGCAAGCCTCCTTCCAGATCCAACAGCAGCAGTCTCCTCCATGGACCAGTCTCCAGCCACAAGCCCAGCTGCTCCAGATATGCCTTGCGGTTCAGCTCCACCCCTTAGCAGCCCAGCAGCTGCTGGAAATAAAAAAGGTAGCAAACCTAGAGAACAGAGGCAATTTTTGGTTCGGACAGCAACAAAAACAAAGGGGGAACAGAGCTCTTCGGACAGGGGGAGCAGTCGAAAAGAAGGAGTTAAGAGGCGCAGTCAAGGTTTTTAATCGGACAGCAGCAGAGAGCAGGAGCAACGACACAAACAAGCAGAGTTGGACAGCTTCAAGCCACACACAAGCTCCAAAATTTCAAGAGTTCTACCAAGTTTTATATTTTATTTTATTTTCATATTTATTTTCATTTTATTTTTCTTTTATTTTTATTATGTTTTATATTTTTATGAATATGAACTTGATGGAATTTATTTTTATGATTATGTGTGGTTAAAATATTTTTAGGATTTGTTATTTGAATTATTTGGGACCCTTTGGTTATTAATTTAATTTTTAGAAATATTTGTGTTGTTTATTGTGCTTAAACCCGACAAC
>JAOXYD010228785.1:0-18172 GCA_028565735.1 Pinacopodium congolense
TTCCTCTCCTTTAATAAATTTATAATCTGACTCATCTGGTTTTTAAGATTTCTGATGTAGGCTTCCTGATTTTGTATACCTTTGGGTACTCTATATAAGTGAACTACTTCCTTGGAAAACAACCTGGCAACCTCCATTGCATCTAAAGTCTTCTTACAAGGAATAAAGTGTGTCATTTTAAAAAACCTATTGATTACCATAAACATCAAATCAACTCCTTTTTGGGTTCGAGGTAGTTCCAAAACAAAATCCATTAACAGATCTTCCCATATATTCTTTGGTATAGGTAAGGATATATACAATCCCTTATTCTTTAGTTGCCACTTTATTGCCTGGCAAGGAAAACATGTTTTTACAAATTTGGACACATTTTTATGCAACTATGTCCAGTAAAACACACTTTAACTATTGTCAATGTCTTATCATGCCTTAGGTGTCCTGCTAGTCCTCCCCTATACAATTCCTAAATCACCTACTCTCTTAAGGATGTCTTAAGTACGCACATTTGGTTTCCATACATCAAGTAGGTATTATTTAAATAAATTCCATTAGTTAGTTGACCACAAGAAACCTTAAGGCATGTTTGGTTGGTTTGTTGGATGTGATTTTTATGTTTTTGCATTAATTTTTGTGTGTTTTTTTTCGATTTCTATGTTTAAAAAACAAGAAACAAAAACAAAAAAATCCAACTAAATAAGCCCTTAGTCTATATCTTTGCAAAGTCTTCATCATGTTCATAACCTTCTTGTAATTCCTTAAATCCCACAATAATATTGCTAAAAGTAAGCAACATGGACGCCTTCCTACTTAAAGTATCAATAACTCTATTTTAAATGCATAATTTATGCTTTAACTTAAATGGGAATTTTTGCATAAATTGACTCCACATCATATACATGTCACTACCTATCCCATTCTAAATGTGCAAATACTTTAAGACTTCATGATTTGAGTATAGTATAAACTCCTTTGTCATTAAGTAATGCTCCCAATTCTTAAGTTCTCGCACCGCTAAATAAAATTCTTTATCATATGTATTCTACTTTCTCCTAGCCTCATTAAGCTTCTCGTTGAAATATGTAATTGACCTTTTCTCTTATGATAAACAGTACCTATATCCACTCCGCTATCATTATAGTCGACTTTGAATAATTTATCAAAATCTGTTAATGCTAAAACTGATGTTGTACATAACTTTTCTTTTAACAAATTAAAACTCCTATTTGCTTCCTCTCCCAATTGAACTTTTCTTTCTTTAAACACTTCATCATTAGTGCTACAATAATACTAATGTCTCTAATAAAAATTCTAATAAAAGGTTGCAAGTACATAAAATATCTTCAACTCACCTATAATAATTGAAATATGTCACTCTTTGATGGCCTTAATCTTGGACTCATTCGCTTGAATCTCATCTGTAGACATCACGTATCCTAAGAATGTTAGTGAATCAGTCAAGAAAGTACAGTTCTTGAGATTTATATATAATTGGTTCTTTTTTAAGGCTCCTAACACTTGCTGCAAATTAAATAGATGATTCTTTTATGATAAATCGCAAATCAAGATATCATTGAATTCAACCACCAAGAACCTACCATTAAAAGGCTTTGGGACTTGGTTCATCAATCTCATGAAAGTACTAGGTGCATTGGACAACCTAAATGGAATCACTAATCACTTATATAGGCATTCTTTAGTCTTGAAATCTATCTTTCACTCATCACCTGATCTAATGCGAATATGATGATATCTATTCTTCTAAAATGTAAATCATTAACATATCATCCAACCTTGGAATGGGGAATTCATACCCTACTATAATCTAATGGATGGTTCTAATGTCAATGAAAATCCACCAATTATCATCCTTCTTCGGTGTCAATAATGTCAGGACTGCACAAGGGCTCATAATCTCTTTTATAAATCTCTTCTATAACAACTCGTCTTCCTTCTCTTTTAAGATCTCACTTTCCTTTATATTCATTTGGTAATGAGGCAAATTTGATAAGATAGATCTAAATATAAGATCTATATGATGCTAAATGTTTCGCATAAGTGGTAGCTCATCTGAAATCTCCTTTAGCATCAATTATTTGAACTCCCATGGTAGAGGCCTTGTCAGCTCTGAATACCCCTCCATTTGTAACCCAGCCTTACACTTCAGCTCCTGCTTGATCAATAGAGCATGTACTTGCTGTGTTTCTTTAATCTCCATCTTGAACTTCTTGGCAATGGATATAAACGTGTTGCTCTTAAATGTCAGTGTTTTAGACTTTAGTGGTATAAGTGTGTATTTAACTCTGTCCTTCTCTAACTAGTACTGATTACTCCTTTCTTAATACTAGGAATCCACTTTATATTGCCATGGTCTTCCAAATAATAAGTGACAAATATCTATATCAACAATGTTACAATACGTCTCGTCTTTGTACCTGCCAATAAATATTAAAACTCTACACCTCTTTGTCACCTCTATTTTATCTGTCATGGTTTTAATCCACCCTAAGTTATGAGGATTAGGATGTTTCTCTATAGGTAATCTCAATATCTTCACTATCCCCTTTCCAATGATGTTCTCATAACTTCCACTATTAATGATCAATCCAAACACCTTATCACAAATGGTGTACCTTGTACAAAATAATTGATTCCTTTGAGTCTGATCCTCTCACTTAGGTGCCAGCTTTAACTTCTGACCATGTACGCCTAACCTTCATCAACCTTATGCTCATCATTTTCATCACCATTTACCTCACAAATGATCTCCTCACTTTCCTTCTCTCTCTCTACAAAGTTTACAGCCTTCCTCAAAGGGAATTCATTAGCCTATGTCTAGGTTAACTACACCTAAAACACTTACCCACAACTAGCTTAACATATTGATTCTCATGCTATTACCATATGAAACATACTATTGTGTGGGTTTAAACCTCCCAATAGGTCTTGAAGCTCTATATCTCACCATTCCCTCCTATTGTGCTCCAAGTGCATCATCTTCACATTCAAGGCATGTTTTTTGCCTCCAAAAGTATGTGTTAACCTACACCCTAATCTCATCCCAAACCGTTGGTCTCAACCCCTCTAAGTATGTGGTGACTTCCTACACTTTAGACTCAAGAAGATTGTTTCGCTTCGCCAACTTCATGAATTCTGATGTATATTCGTTTACAATTATATTCCCTTAGTGATACCTTTGATACTACTGAATAAAATCTACTCGTAGTCTAGCTGTAAGAACTCTTGTTCAACAGAAATTTTGTCTTATACCCTATACGTATAGGATCCTTTCTTTCACACTCCCTTCTCAATTGGATTGACTCCCACCATGCAAAAGTTCTTCCTTTTAAACGACATACCATAATTTTGACTCTTTTCTTAGGTGCAATCTCTAAATAATCAAATAATTTATCAAATTCTACAAAACAATATAAGAAATCTTTAATTACTAAACTCCCATAAAAGAAAGGAATATCTACCTTTAGTCCGTAGCCCGCCACGTCTCTATCTTCAAATCCACTATAAGCCTCTCTTTTCTTACGCCTATTGTGTTGTTGGTAATGCTCAAATCTATTTGGTTCATAATAGTCCTCTTCCTCTAAATCCTCCTCACATATTGGTTGTTTCCTGACAGGCATAGACCTACCCATAAGTTCAACATGATCCATCTCTATCCTTGGCCTTCTATTATCATTATGTTTCATGTAACTGTCAATTCCTATAGTATTAAGTTGCTCTACGATTTTCTCAAAACATTCATTGAAATGTCAAAATTTGTATACAATTTATTGCTTTAAACGTTACTCTAATCAATGCTTTGTCTCCTAGAAAAGGAGCCTTAACCTCCAAAAATCCATAATGAAGATCGTTGCTATAGCCTTAAGTCGACATCCTTACTTTGATATCACTTGACATAGTAATTAACGTGAGAATTCCTAAAGGTTATGAGAAAACCCTTTAAAGAAATTTAAGAACCTCAATTCAATTCCTAAAATCAATGTTTAAATTGACAAAAAGTGTCCTAAAGTTACTATAAAAAATAATATAAAACCCTAAAATTCAAAGAAAGTGATAAAACTAACTTTTTAGAAATAAAATAATGAAAATCACATTTTCCAGAATAAATCAATGGTGGTTTACATAGGGGCTCAACGACATCGTTATTAGGAGTCATTGATTTCTTAGCATATTAATTGAATTTCACGATGATTTTTTAGGCATTTAATGATATCGTTGATAAAGCTCTTAAAGTCCTTTGATCAGTCTCATAGGTGTGGCTCTAATCATAAAATTTGTTTAGAAGAATATTCGGTTTACTTCACAAGCATGGCTCAACCTATGGTAATTATAATCTTTATCAACAATTTTCATCAAAGATCAACAATACTGTTGATAAGGGCTGTTAATCTCCGAAAATCTCATTGAAATTTAGGTGATCTTAAATTTGTTTAATAAACTAACTAAATTTAAATTAGATAAATAATATCTTTATCAATCACATTTTATATAAGTTTTACGTTTATTTGACGACAATATTTAACAAAATATATATTATATATTATTTATAAATATGTCTTTAAATTTAAATTATCAAAAGTTTACTCATCCAAATTATATAAATTTAATTAAATAGGATCTAATGATATGGTCACGTTCCATCACAAAGACATACCACATCAAATTTTATCCAAAAATCTTTATGCATATGTATGTACACCTGCAATTTTGTTCTAGGTTAGGTGAAGAAAAAAGGTTATAAGGTTGTTGCATTGTAAACTAAAAATATTTTGAAACTCCATCATAATGATCGAAATTTAAGAATCTTTTCTATTAACTAGTAGTCAACGTAGACTCAAAAGCTTTGCTTTTATTTACAAAAAAGGGCAAAAAATGCATTTTAAAGCTTAGTGTTTTCACCGATATTAAAGTTAGATTATGAGGTTTAAAAACAATAAAAAAGAACTATAACATTTCAAAAATATTTTAAAAAATTTTAAGGTTTCGGAAATGTTGTAAAAAAATCTCTATATGTAACATTTTTATTTATAGAAAAATTTTTAAGGATCCTACATTATTATATGGAATTCATAAGACAATATGGTACTCATTTGAAATTTTGGCACAAAACACTGCAAAATGGCACTGTATACAACTTCTTTCTCCCCTTTCAATTGCTTAAATAGGACCATTTTTTGTTTTACTTTTATACTCACACATTCTCTTCTCCTCTTCTCTCCTCTCCAGCTCTGAATCTCCTATCCCTCCTATTGAAGTCATCGTCCTCCTTCTACCTCACTCTGCCTCATCTATCCTTCCTCCTTTTATCATATAAATAAGTTTACTTTTCGAGCCCAAATCACACAAATATTGTTCCTTGTAAGAAGTTAGGAATTGTCAATAACATAATTGGGTAATTTGGGGAGTTGATTTTTATGTTTTCCTCAAGGAATTATTCGATATTTCATTTGCAAGCTTTATTTTGTTGAAATTTGACACTAAAAATCTCCTGTAAGTATTAATATCTAAGCAAAATGCAATTAACATGCTTCAACTAGATTGTCATTCCAGTTGTAATTGATCATGATTGAAATAAAGGAATGTGTTGCATCATCGAGCTAGTAGGTGACAAAATCGTTCATTTAGAGTAATAATTTAGGATAAGCTTATAAAAAAACCTAGAATTGGCTTGGTTTTCTCTTGAACAAACCTAAGATCAAGTAGACCATTCTTGTAAATTAATAGCATTTGACAACAAATGTGATTTACAATTTGATAAGTTAATATGGTTTTACAACAAAAACTGTTTCTTCAAAATTGTATAGGTACCTATATGGGGAAGAAGTGTGGCTATGAAGTACCTACTGTCAAAATTAGAGATGCATGATTACGATATAGGGAATTGGAATGGTCCAAACTACAAGATTTAGTTTAAGAATCTTAAGGCCTTGAGAAAATACACACTACTAACTAACCCTTTCCTTCTTGGAAGAATTTTTTTAATAATAATAAAAATATCATAATTAATTCTCCCTAATTTTATGTAAAACTATCAGGTTAAGCAAACTCCAAAATAATTAAATTAAAAATAGTACAATAATATCTTAAGAAATCAATTACCCAACTAGTTTCATGATTTATTAGGTTAACAAAATCAATATTACAGAAGATAAGAAACTCTTGCTCAATTGTATCAATTAGTTTCTCATCATTGTTATTATCGTCTCACATCTTGTCATTATCCTTATCTCTCTTTAATTTTGGGCAAAACTTTTTAATATTTCCCTTTATATGATAATGATGAACTCAACATTAGCATATTTGTTAGATTTGTCTCTACTAGTAAGTTTGCTCTTATCCTTATCCTGAGAACCTCTATTTTGACTTCTCCTCTTAATAATTCTAACCAAAACATGTTATTATAAAGAGGGAGAACCTTGTAACCTTCATCTTATTTCTTCATTAAACCACTTTTTATGAACTTTACAGTTACCACACTATTAAAAGCAAAATTAGTTAATAAAATCTCTAAAGTTTTCCAAGAATTGGGTAATGATGCAAGAACTATAAAAGTAAGAAGTTCATTATCAAAACTAAAACCCATACTTGACATTTAATTTGCAATTCCTTGAGATTTTTTGAAATGATCCACAATAGAATTGCCCTCTTTATATTTTAAATGTACTAATTTTATCAAGTAACATAATTTATTGTTATTAGTCTTTGAAGTATATAATTCTTCAAGTTTATTTTACAATATCTTAACATGAATTCCACCACAAACATGATTATACACATTGTCTTCAACAAATTGTCTAATAAAATCGCATACTTCTTTATACTCGAAAGTTTATTCCCCATCATATTTGCTTTTAAGTTTTTAGATAGTAGAAAACGGTAAATGTAATTTTATCATAAATAGAAGATCCTTCATCTTGTTCTTGCATATGTGCTAATTTATGACATTAAAATTTGTAATTTAATTAAACTTTCTCTCCATAATCAAACTCAATAATTAACTAAAACATAGTTCTAATACCAGTTACTGAAAGAATTTTTTCAATAGTAATCAAATTATCACAGTAAACTATTAAAATTAATTTTCTACAATTTTGTGTAAAATTATCAAGTAGAGTAAACTTCAAAATAATTTGACTACAAATAGCATAATAATATTTTAGAAAACCATCCATAACAAACACTAGATTTTTAATTTGTAAAATCACCTCAAATTTGAGTAAAACCATGAATGCAAGTTAATAAATCTTTCACTATAATAAAATAATAAGTACAATCTTTAATTCTCTCTAATTAACAATTAGAGGCAATAATTACAAATTAATCTTCAATAATTAATCTCGTGCCAACAACTAACAAGAGAAATTAGAGAAAAATATACCTAGGTATAAACCAAAAGGTTTTCAGGATCAGAATATACTTGATCATGGTAGAACAAACAAAATAACTTCATTTTTTCTCTTACCTCTGTTACTGTCTTTTTCTCTTTCTTTTCTTTTTGGTTTATCTAATTTCTGATTGTATAATGGCCTATATATAGGCATTATTAGCACATAAGCGTTGAAGTTTCCAACTCACCATCTTTGAAATCAAAAGCAATATAAAAAAGACAAGCAATCACACCATTTATTTTAAAACTAATTGTTTAAAGAAATTATAAAGAAGCACACCAATTTTCTCTAATACCACTTGGGGAACCCGTATAAGTTACAGGGAACCTCAAATGGATGTTAGGGGAAAAAAAGTAGATGGTAATGGCTCAGATCTCCATAAAAATTGAAAGATATACAAGGATTATTGTAGTTAAGATCCTAGATATGCTAGCCGAGATACAAGCTCTTCTCTCTATGGGAGTCAACTCTTAAAACCTGCCTATTAAGGATCTAAACTGACCAATCTTCCCTATATAACTTAAAGTTCAAACAGGATTATTAGTTCAATACTTTCTAATGTACAAGATCCTCAGTTAGAGGTATATGCAGAGCATACTCGTATCTCAGTATAACATAAGTAAACTTATTGAAGATTCAAGCTTTTAGAAGAGAGAAAGAGTTTTTAAAAAGAATCCATAAAGGAAACACACAAATTTTATTTGATCTAAATTTATCCATGCTAACAAAGGAGGAAGGCATTTGCTTTTATAGGTTATGTGGATATGGAAGGCCTTGAAAAAGATATGAGTCCTAAAACATTGAACCCAAAAGCAGCAACATCTTCCTCAGAGTATGGAATCTCATAGTATGGTATCTGAGGTTCACTAGGGATGAACTCTCCTAAGTAAGGTCCAATAGAGGTAGTGACTGATGGCGGTGCGTACTTAGGAAAGTGGTTCAAGTCATCCAAAAAGTCTCTGAGACTTTTAAGAACATGTTCCTTATATCACGACCACTAAACTAAAGTATGTCAAAAGTATACCTGATTGTCTGTGCAGATGGATCCATCATGCGTCTTGATACAAGTTCGATAGAGAACAAAGAAACACTGGCTATTTTGTTTCTCTATCAGAGTCTCCTACAATCAGAGATATTTGATCACTTGAGATAGTTGAGATTTCTATCACATCAGTGGTTGGTACCACTCAAGAAAAGTCCATAAGAAGGAGTTTTCATTTTCTCTATCATATAAATGATAATAGGGCAGAGAGTGCCAGAAATACCACATGGCATTTTCTGACATTAGATCATTAAAGAAGAACATCGTATGATATAGTGTTTGTAGGTTAAAGAAGGATGGAGTGCAGTAGGTATCTACTTATTGAAAGAAGATATGCAAGTAGTAAAAAAGGCTTACTCAGGCAAGATGAGTGATTTCACTAATGGTAGTAAAATTTCTACCAATGGGAGGGAAGAAAGTTTTCACCTTAGCATTGTTTGATTGGCTAGCCATGGAAAGGATGAAAGGGGTATAATTGGAGGGAATGATGAGGCGAATAGATTTCTGTAGATGAAAGAGGAAGTCAGCTAAGATGTTCTGGTGACACCTGATGTGTTTAACTTGAAATTTATAATGGGAGAACTGGTCCTTTCATTTGAGCAATTGGCTATTCAACATAACCTTTTTACTATGATCTAGGATTTTAAGGAAGACATATTGTTCATTTCTACTATAAAGAAATAAGGGCTAAGATAAAAGTTGAATTTTTTATACCTCTTTTTATTAATAGAATCTCATTATAGATTACATGGTAGTGCTTTTCCAAGTCTTTGAACTAACCACTAGCATATCTGCAATGGAAATGCTTTCCTTTTATTTCTTTTATCAGCACAACTCCCCAAAAGTCTTCACTTGCATCTATCTGTAAGATTCTTTTGCCTTTGTTAGGAATATTCAATGAAAGTAGATATTTACTGATTTTCTTTAGTTATTATATTGCCTTTATTTGATTAGGACCGCATGGTGATGGATTCTTCTTAAGTAACTTTGAAAGTTGACTGGTATGATCAAACATATGAGAGACGAAATCCCTAAGACAATTGACAATTTCTAGAAACTGTTAGATTTGCCTAATAGTAAGATTCGTGTCTAAGACATTTAATAATTCATTAGCTATATGTGGGTTAGACTGGTAGTATCCATTTTAAAACTTCATACCCATAAATTCTATCTGAGTTAGTCTAATCTAACTTTTGTGGGTCGAGAGCATGATCTCATACTTCTTAGTAAAATTTAAAAACTATTTTACTAGGGCTCGATGTTCTTTCTAGTTCTGAGAGTACAACAAGATATCATCAATGTAAATCAAGACACTTGGTAAAATTGGCTCGTAAATCTTTATCATGGCCTTTATGAAATAGCGATGGTATAACCTTTAACCTAAATGGAATTATTGTCCATTGGTACTGATTATTAGGAATGCAGAATGTTGTCTTAGGCCGATCTTATAAATCAACACCCAATTATCAAAATCAAACTTTCAAGTCAAATTTAGAAAATATTTTTGTTTCCTTGAGAAATAGCACTTGTGTGTTGATCTTAGGTTGAAAAAATTTATCATGTTAAAGAAAAGTATTTAGAGGTTTATAATCAATTACTCATCTCTTTTTTCCTCTATTTTGTTCTACTTGCTTGTCCACATGAAAAGCTTAACACGCCCAATCTGACTTGATTAATTCGATTAATCCTTAGTTCAAAAGAATTGCACATTCCTCTTGTACCATATTTAAGTCGTCTGGATTCATTCTCGGATGAGTTGCTTTTGTAGGGTTGATGTCCTCATTCTTCTTGAAAGGAAATTAGATATCAAAGTCTAATTTTTTCCACAACAGATGGGGATGATTAAACTGATCATGACTCTTTGGACCATATTGTAAGAAATGATCTTTTATATAATTATATTCAGAGGGAACATCTTATAATTCAAAGATGTTGCGATCTTTTGTATAACCTCGAAAATCCTGTTTGTATCAAATACCTTAAAGTAGAATTTGTAGTTTCTCAACTTAGCAATAAACATTCATTCTAATAAGGATGTTAGGACTAGGAAGATTGCTGCCTAGGACTTTCGTCCAAATGATGCAATTTGAGAATAATTTTATCCCAACCTTTTTCTTTTTAAAAAGATCGATTTTAAATGATTTGCCATTAGCTGCAGTAAAGTATTCCTTGTAAGGTTGCCATTCTTTTTTAGGAAGGATGTGTGGCTTCATTACACTCCTACAAGTACTTGTATATAGGTTTATCATCTTCTTCATCAAGAGAAGAGACTTCATCATCAAAGGAGTCATAAGCAGGTAATGCAAATAACGTCTCCTTGTCTTCACTAAAGTTTTCTTCAAAGAGAGACTCATCATCTTCCCTTATAGGAATCATAGCTTTAATGGACTATAATGCCTTAATGTCTTTTTTAGTTCTTTTTAGGGCTTTTTTTTTTGGGCATAATGTCCTAGTTATTCATATAGATACCACTTATCTGATTTTAGTGTCACTGAAGCTCATTTTTTGAAGAACCTTATCTTCCTCTCTTCTTTCATTTGTAGGGACTTTTGACTAGATGCCTTTTGAAGTGACTTTCTTCTTCGTATGACAGTTACACTTCTCAGTGCCTTTACACTTGATCTTTACATAGGGCTTCTTAAAAGCTTCTTTGAGTTGAGGTACATCTTTTATCATAACCTTTAAAATTTTTTATTGCTTATACAATTTGTCTAGTATAACTAAGGCTAGTTGATAAATTTCTCCAAGAGAGATTTCTGATATATCCCTGTGCAGAGCATTGATTGTGTGATATAACTCTTATTGTAATTCGTCAGGAAGTAAGGTAATGAATGTGTATTGGAGATTCACATTATTAAATCCATTGAGCATGTAATATCTTTCAGACATCCTTTGAAAATATTTTTGCAATTTTTTTTCTTCATAGAGCAGCAATTCATTTCAAAGTATTTATATCTACTTTGTCGATCAAAGAGTTGAAAGTCTCCAATGAATTCTTTGTGAATCATTCCTAATAATGAATCAGTATCTGGAACTTGAATGACTTGTAATAACCTGTATTCACCTAAACTTTGGAATCATTCTCTCAGATTGCCTGTCATTCTTGATAAAAATTCTATTAAGTTTTCTCTAAGAGAAATATCTAGTCTCTTCATTTGAAGATTAATCCAAACACTGAATTCGTGTAATCGTTCTCTCCATTTTGTAGGTGAAATATCATCAAAAGTAAACTACAATCCTTAAGTAAGACGACTAGTAGGAGTGGCTTATGGTCTAACTGGTTCGGTCATTGATTTAACATCTTCAACTTTAGGTTCGACATCTATTTCTTGTGGTATTACCATCATCAACTAGGAGATCTCAGTGAGATCTATAAACGGTTCAGAGTTATCGAAGTTTTCTGCTAAGGAAATAAAATCTTAGATTTCAAAGTTCTCTGTTAATGAATCAGATTCTTCACTGTTATAGTTATCGTGTACTGGATGTAGAGGTACAATGAACTCATGGGACACCATAGGTTTCTTTTTCTTTTCCATATCGTGGGAAGGTTTAAGCTTTAATGGAGAGGTTAGTGATGTTTTAATCTGTAAAGGATTTTGGATAGATATGACATATGAGATTGAAGGAATATCCTTGGGCTTTGGATCTGGTTTGAAGGGCTTTGTGGTAGTTTTTTCTGAACAATGGTTAAGACATTTTGAAGACTTTACTATAGTTAGTAGCTGTAGGTTATGATGGAGTATAATAAGTGGGTTGTATGTCTAGGAATTTCGAAAGGTAAGGCTCATATATAGCTCTAGATTGCTCTTTAGTCCTATCTGGCTTAATTCTCTTAAGCTCTTCTTTGACTTTTTATAATTCTCTTTCTTTATTTTAGAAAATTCTTATCCATAACATTATTTTTCAATATACCTTCTCATATTAGAATTAAGTTGGGCAGCTTGGTTAAGTAACTTTTGATAAAATTGTTGAACTTGATATAGCGTCAACTTTAGAATTTAATTCTTGTATCTACTGAGATAAACCATCAAACTTTGAATCAAATCTTCAAAGAATATGATTTTGGGCGACTGCATTTTTAGTTTCCAGCTAAGCACTTCTTCTACCTAAGAAAGAGGGATAGGATGTCCTTGAGATTTAACTCCTATTAGTCTGGAGTAAGATCTCATAAAGACTCCATTCATCTTATTCGTATGAGCTTCGAAAGGTGGAAAATCCTTTTCATAAGATCTCATTATCATATAAGGTAAAGGTGCTGAGAATTGGAGGGATTGCTAGTACGGATCAACATGATTAAATCCAGTGCTCCTTTTCAACTATTTTTAATAGTGCATAGAAATCCTTTGGTTTGAGCTAAGGATTCTTAAGACCAATCAAAGGTCTTGAATCAGGATCATTATCATCCTTTCTAAGTCGAATCTTTCTTTAAGTTTGGAACTTTTTCCTTTTCATAGACTTATTTATAGGAATATAGTCTTTATCAAAATCACTATCAAAGAAGTCATCCATCCAGTATTCACAATCTGGATCACACATGGAAGGATCTGCACCCTAAATAAAATGTCCATTAGCATGAATAACATATATTTTCTGTCCATCAGTAAAGACAAAATGGATCGGAGGTCCATTAACAATGTCTTCATAAGAAAAGGTTAGAGTAATCATCAAAATAGGCCTAGAAGATTAAGGTGGATCTGGATGCTCTTCCCCAGATCTACTGAAAATAGACTTAACAGTTCCATCTTTTAAGTAATAAATTATTGGAGGAGCGGTAATATGAATGGAACAATGATGAGAAGTATGAAACTCCTTTTCTTAGTCTGTGATCAATTTCATAGGCAATAATTCTGTAAGTTATCCAATAGGCAACTGTCATGAAATCTAGAGGATAGTAGTCTCATTTTGAGATTTATCTACTACCATATACAAAGTATCTAAGGTAAAGTTAGGAAAGTTCATATAGAAAGCATGATTTTTTACTCTATAGATGATTTGATGATGTAATGTAGTCATGATAATGGTAGGATCTTGTTTAACTCTGACTATTTGAATATGAATTTTTAATCTGGTAGGAAAAGTGGAATCATTGAGTTTAATGTTAAGTCTAGAACAATGGTCATTATAACACTCTCATTGCTAAGAATGGTCAAAGGGTACTAATAAGAGCATTTTGGTACTATGTATAGTAGAGAAATATGAGTTGTAACCAGAATCTCTTTTCATTCATGTAAGGATAAAATCATACAGATGGTACCAACATGGAGATATGTATAGCTCTATTCACGCCATAAAGCAATCAACTCAGATGGTAATTCCAGGGTGACATATTGTTTTGTATAAGTGGATTTTAAATCACATTGATCCAGTTTAGAGTCTTGGATCAATTCTTTAAGGTGGGGTCTATGGGTGAAAATCAAGAAGCGAATACTCCTTGTGATAGATTTATTGCCACAATATAAACTATATGGACTTAATAAAGGAAGTTGAGTATCATTGATTTTTATATCTTCAAGTAAATGGGTGATTTCTACTAGATTTTCTATTTTATGAGAAAAGGATGCGCTTTACATCTTTAGAAAGTGGTCATAATGAAAGGGCTGAGTAGAAATATAAAAGATTTTCTGATGAGGTTGAAACTTCACTTATGGTTACCCTACTTATTTTTTTCAACAATAACTTTACCACTGTTACAAGAGAAACTTTAGACTCTGATACCACTCAGGGAACCTGTATAGGTTATGTGGAACCTCATGGTGATGACTCAAATCTCCATGAGAACTGAATGATAGATAAAGATTATTGTAGCTAAGATCCCAAATATACTAGAGGAGACACAAGCCCTTATTTCTATGGGCGTCAACTCTTAAGACCTGCCTGTTAAGGATCTAAACTGACCAACAACTTTAAAGTCACCATTTTTTATTTAACAACATACCAACTTTCAACAATGATGGCTCTCTTTATTAATGCATCACCATTATTTCCCAGCTTCCCGAATAACGTTTAATGTATCAACTGGGTCTTCTTTTTTAGGTGCTTCATCACGTTTTCATTTATGGTATAAAATAATATATTATAATATAAGTGGAATTTTGATAAGGTATAAAATAATATATTGCCTTATTACTAACGATTAAACCGTTGAGAGTAGAGGGAGAGTGAGCAGGAAGACTAGACTGCAGCATCAGTCAAAACACAACCATAATTAGAGTAGAAGAAAAGATAATAGAGGATGTGGGTGCGAAAATAAAATGAAAATATTACGTTGTTTTGAGCAGTGTGAAAAGGGGGGAGGGAGAGAAGCTTCAATGGCATCGTTTTGTAGTAATATAGGTCAAAACGTTTAAGAGGACTCTATAATGTCATGTGAATTTGTAAAAATTGAACGAACACATTTTATTTTATATGATGAATTTCAAATATACACAATATAGACTTGATCGTACAAAATGAAATTTAATAAAGTATTACAACTAGAAAAAGAAATTCAATAAAATATTACAATTATATAATCACAAAGATTAAGAAAAAATGTCTTGAAAATCTAAATAATTACCGAGAATATCCAAAGAATTATGTAGAGAATATTTCGTATATCTCTCTTTAATGTTAGCTCCATTTTGTTTAGTTTCTAACTTATAATACTGTAACACCCCCTATACGAAACTTACAACCATCCATACATAAGACAACCAATATCCTATACATACATTCACGATGTACATTTCGGTTCAATGCTATAGATATATATATATATATATATTATAAAACTCTCTGATGCTTAACATTGTCATTTAACAGTAGTAAAACATATTGTTTACATGGTAACCCAAAAGAAAATATACATTTTCCTTTAACCATTACATGTACAATCATATGTAACTAAAAACACATTCCAAAAGTACTTTTTCTTTTAACTGTTGGCCTTAGTCCCTTCAGATGTTCCCTGTACCCCACTCCTATGATTTGAACTTATACGGATTAACACATGCTAAGCTTGAAATCTTAGCAGGGAAACACTTAGTTTGGATGACCACTTACAACAGTCATCTGCCAAGCATATACATTCATGAATATTACGCAAATATAAATAAGGATGACATAATTAATCAAACAAATAATGTAAATATGCTTCAATATTTTTTTTCATATACCATAAATTTGCCTTCAAGAATCAAACATTGATATTCAACACTCAATGATACAAATTAACAATACAAATGCAAATGCTCATTCATATATCGATTATTTATGTTGTCATACTATATTTTTTTATCTATATCTCTTTACTTTATTTCTATGTTAAGCCTACACATTTTCTGTAGGTGTGGATAACGGGTATTATAGATATCCAAAGATATCAAATCGTGGATACTATAAGGTATCAAACTGTAGATACCCGAAGGTATCAAATTGTGGATACCAAAAGGTATCAAACTGTACATACCCGAAGGTATCAAACTGTGAATATTGGTGGTGTCAAACTGTAGCAGTTGCACTGTAACCCTATAAGCATGCCTATTTATCCACAACCAAGACAATAAAGTAGGCATCATAACATTTCCTTTAACCATTTGAAAATTTCACAATTCATATATCAACAAATCATATGAAATATATTTCAGATCATAAAATGTATATATGTATTCATATATGCGAGTCATAACTTACCACCATTATGAGGGTGTCAAAGTCACACTTTTATAATAATACTATATATATGTATGAGTAATAAATATGCATATAAATCCTTTATATACCTGTACGTTTTCTTTGGAATACATTATACTCAATCTTAAATCCCATTGTTCAATCACCTAATTCACACATGATAAGTCCTACTACATTTATTTAGAAATGTTTGAAAGGTCCTATACATATTAAAAAATATTGGGATAAGAGTCGGTAAAAAAATGTTTTGCTACTGTTAAATGACAATATTAAGTATCAGGAGTTTTGTAATGTATATATCTATAACATTGAACCAAAATATACGTCGTGAATGTATGTATAGGAGATTAGTTGTCTTATGTGTGGATGGTTGTAGGTTCTGTAGAGGGTGTGTTACATTTTGTTGTATTGAAGCCCAGTTTAGGCAGTTCTAGCCAATAAGAGTCTAGTAATATGTGATAGAGTTTGGTCTTGTATTAGCCTAATCCAAATGTTCCTGTTTTCTTATAGATAGTAGAGATGGAAAGATTTTGTGAAGCTGAGGAAGAGTCAGTTGGTGTAGTAGGGGGAGATTAGTTAATTTTGGGTCCTCTTAAGCCTTCAAAGGGTGAAGTACCAGTACCATCAGGACTTGGGGAAATGTTTCTAAAGCTTTCACATGATATGGTGAGATTGATGGATAGAATGACCGTATCTAAAGCTCCTATAGAAGCTCTGAGAAAGCATGGGGCAGAAGAATTTGCAAGTGTGACTATAGAAGAATCAGATAAAGCAGAATACTGGTTAGAGTTCATATAATGGATGTTCTGGATAAGATCAGGTGTCCACCCGAAGAAATGGTTACCTATGTTGTCTCTCTCTTACAAGGTGAAGCCTACGATTGGTGGAAATTAGTCCAACTTCATCCTCAACAGCTTAACCCTTTGACTTGGGAGTTATTTACCTAAGAGTTCAAGAAGAAATATGTCACAAAAGCTTATAAATTCGTTCAATGGAATCAGTTTTTAAATTTCAAACAAAGAAACTTATCTACGACTGAGTATGAAAAGGAGTTCAACTGACTCAGTAGTTATGCTCTAGAGCCAGTTCTAATAGAAACCTTATGATATCCACAATTTGAGAATGGATTAATAATTCCATCAAAGAGTATCTAGTGGCGGTAATTTCTCTGCAACATATGAGCTATTATTAGCTAGTTAAAGCAACTATTAGAGTAAAGAAATAAGAAATAGCCAAAAGAGAAATGACACAAAGGAGGAGTTTCATTAGAGATGGCTCATCTTCAGGTAAGAGAACCCAAGACTTATAAAATGTTCCCTAACAGAATTAGTTTAGAATCAAGCCACCAGAGGAAGACGTTAAGGACAGTTCACAACTAATACTGGTAAGGGTATTTCAATTAGAAAAGGAGATGGACCACCAGAATGCCCAAACTATTCTAGGAGACATTGGGGTACATGCATGTGGTTAACTGGGGCTTGCTTTAAATGAAGGGTACGAATCATTTGATGACTAATTGTCTACAAAGTCCAAGACATATTAACGCATCTCAGGGGAGTAGAAGGGCATCTAATGCACCTATGACATCTAAAGGACGAGGTAGAAACATAGGCAGACTAGGCCAGTCTAGGGCCATTATGAATACAACATCTGAGTTTGTTGACCGTCCTACAATATCAGTCAATCGACCACAGGCATACACTATGAAAGCTCGTGAGGAACAGGATGCTCCAAAAGTTATAGTTGGTATTTTCTCTCTTTTTAATCTTGATATGTATACATTGATAGATCTCGGTTCCACTCATTCATATATTTACATTGGGAGGGTATGTGGTGGAATGTTGTCAGTAGATCGACTAGCCTATGATATACATGTGAGTAGTCCGTTGAGCCATAGCGTATATATGAATAGAGTGTACAGAGACTGTCTTATTATGATCTATGGAAAATAATTTATTGCTAATTTAATAGAACTGCCCCCATAGAATTCTGTCATAGTAATCAAAATGGGATTGAGTTGTATGCTTAAAGTTGAATTAGGCCGCTTAAATAGAAG
>JAOXYD010228803.1:0-31736 GCA_028565735.1 Pinacopodium congolense
CCCCCCCCCCCCCTAAAATCATCTAAAAATGGTAGCTAGTTAAAGGAGGAAGACAAGAATGAAGCAATGCAAATAACTCATCAAATCTTGTGTCAATAGTCAATGAGTTATGATATCTCAAAGTGAGTCAATCTGGTCGGAGTAAAGTGATATGAAACTTAAGTATAAATAGGCGTCATGTTAAAATAGAATTGGAGAAGTTTAAGAAGATGTAGCCTTGTCATTTGATGGATAAGGTAATAATGTGGCTCTAAAAAGATGCATTATCATTGCTAAAATGAGGATAAGTTAGTGAAGGTAAGGACTGTTTATAGTTGATAATGGGTAATATGTATATGTTTTTTTGGTGAATTTTACCCATCATCTACTTAATTAGACTCTTATTGACTTGTTTTTATGAAGTTTAGGCACTTATTGCATTTGGAGAATCAAGATCATAAAAAGAAGCAACTTTTGAGTAAATTTCCAGAAGTAAAATAGCTCAAGTTAACGACACTATTATGTTTAGTACAAAGGCTACCATTGTGGTGCGTGTTGGAAGTAAAAAGCACAAACTTAATAGAATATGACACTATTATGGTTTAGATGCAACCACTGAATTTCTAGAGAAAGAAAGTAGAAGAACAACCTTAAAAAACAATACTATTGTAGTCCCTACCAAGTAGAGTTTTGGTCCTTGAACAATAGCAGGAAGAGAGGAGTTTGAGGCTAATTAAGAAACACTTATCATAAACTTTTAAGATTAGGGTTTCTTAACCCTAGGAAACCTCTATGGATATTAAAAAAAAAAGATGAAGGAGGAGTTCCTTTTCATCTACTTTAAGTTTATTCATTCATTCATTCAGGTTTTAATAGATTAGGTTTAGAGACAAGGAGATCCACTAAGGAAGAGCTTCAAAGTAACCAAGGAAGCTTAGATTAGTGGACAACGGGTGAAAAGTCTTAAAGAAGAAGTTGTTTTCATTTTCACAAGCAATTTTATCTTTACTTTTAGACAATCCTAGTTTTATTCATTGTTCCTTTAAATTCATTAGTTTTTTTAATTTAGTTAAGGATATTTATAGATTACTTTTGTACTAGATGTCAGATTATATTTAATCTAATACAATTATTAAAAAAAGAATTATCTATGTTTATGGTTACGTAATTATATCTTTTAATAGTAGGTAATTAGATTAAATTCATAAGTCATCTTAATACAGTAAGGATATAAAACTAATCTTAATAAATACTAAACCCTTTGAATCAATCTTGTTCTTTAAGTCCTTAGGTCAATTCCATTCATTTTATATTTGTTAGTTCCGTTTAATTCATTTTAAATAATTAATTTAAAAATTGATTAATTTTTAGATTAATTAATAGTTTGATGTGTAGACTATGAGTTATTAGGATTCCTCATAGGAACAATACTAAACTCATCGATATAATATAGAAGTGATAGGTACATTAAGCTAAAGTTTTGTGGTAGTATAGAAATTAGTTGTTTTAATAGTAGAACTTAGAACACATGATATCAATTTTTTTGTACTGTTACTAGGGAATTCTTTAGTCATATTAGTAGAACTTAGATTTATTACTTTAACCACATTTTTATTTTTGTTTCAATTTTTGAATTTTTCATTCTATTCAGCATTTGCACTAAGTTATTTTTCATTGTTTATAAGTGATTTTTACAGTCTATGACTAGGGCCTCTAATTTAGACCTTGTGAAAGCCAAACCTAAGATTGAGAGAGTATCTTGAAGGAACCGTAGGGAAGGCTTAAACTAAGGAAGAAGCAGGAGCATGGCCATAAGAACTGGTAGAGATAATAAAATAAATAAACTTTATTCAATACCTAACTATGTAAGGCCATTAATCCATAGGATGAAGTTAAGTATATAATAAGGATCTCCTTAAATATGAAAAACTTTAAGCTAAAGACAAACATCATCTTGTTAATCTAATAATTCATATAATTTGATGACTATATGATGAGACCCTAGTGCTTACATATCAATTTCTTGGATATATGTGACATATTTAAGATTAATGAATTATTGGATGATGCAATCAGATTATGGCTGTTTTGTTTTTATTGAGGGACTGAGCAAAGTAATGGTCGAAGTCCTTACTACCCAGTTCAATTGTGAGCGATTTTTGATAAAATATTTTCTACTTATCAAGATTGTGAAGTTGAGAAATGATATTTCTATGTTTGTGCAAATAGATGGATTTTAAGGAGATGTCCACATCATGGCCTTCCTACTTGGCTCTAAGTTTAAAAATTTTATAATGGGCTTAAGTATCTCACTAAAGAGATGATAGATGTGATGAATAGTGATATTTTGAATAACAAAACTCCTAAGGCTTCCCAGGAGCTAATTAAAGAGATGGCCATAAATAACTATTAGTGGCAGTTAAGCAGAAGTTGACTTATAAAATTAGTTGGGATACATTAGGTGGCTGCCTTTTTAGCACTGATAGATCTATTGGAATTAATGAATGAGAGATTGATAACTTAAGTGTAATGAGAAAATCCACACTACTTATGATTTGTCATTGGTGTAAGGGAAACCATGATAGTCAAGATCATTAAACGGGCAATATTTTTGCCAATCCATAGAAGTAGACTACATAGACCACAATCCAAGGAATAGCAACCCTGATAATAATTCATACAAATCAGAGTAAAGATAACACCCAAATTTCTTGTGGAACAATCCAGCCACTGCGAGGCACCCCTTTCCAACTATAATCAACAACAAGAAAAGATGCCAAGCTTAGAGAAGATGATGAAAAAATTTATTTCTGCATCTGAAGCTCGCTTCCAGAGTTTAGAGACTTGGAAATGAAATTAGGAGGCTTTGATCCATAACCTGAAGAACTAGATTGGAAAACTTATTAAACTAATCATTAAAAGCCTTTAAGAGAGCTTATTGAGAAACACTGAGAAAAATCAAAGGAGAAAGTAAACGTAGTGATCTTGAGGAGTGAAGGAGAGTTGTTAAGTGTAAAGGGGTAGAAAAAGAGCCAGGAGGAAGCCTCTTAGGAAGATCAAGTTGAAGTTGAGGATAAATAATGTGACTTGATATCTAATAAGAAGAAGTCAGAGGATATTCCTATAGTAACACTAAAAGAGGAGTGCATAGCCTTAGTACAAAGCAAGCTCCCCTAAAATCTTAAGGATCTAGGGAGTTTCTCTATCTCTTCTACCATAGGTTGTTTGACTCCTAATGAAACATTAGCTAATTTAGGAGCCGGTGTAGATTTTATGTTTTATAATATGCTTTAAAAGTTAGATCTAGGGGAATTAAAACCAACTAGGATGAGCATACAAGTGGCTAATAGAATAATTAAATATCCTGAGGGAATTGTTGATGACATTTTGTTTAAGATTGACAAATTCGTTTTCCTTATAGACTTTGTTATTCTAGACATAGAAGATGAACTTGAGATCCCTATAATCTTAGGAAGACTATTTTTAGCTATTATATAGGCTTTAATTGATGTGAATGAAAATAAATGAACTTTTAGGGTTGAGGAAGAAATAGTGATCTTTAAAACTTCTAACATAATGAAGCATTGTTGTGATAAGAATAGTTATTATTCTTACCTATATGTGATTAACACCAAGATTTCTAGTGTTTTGTAAGATAAGAAGATTTGAAAATAAGCAATGATCACCAAGGAATAGAGGGAAAGCCTACACTTCACCTAAAGGAGTTTGATAAATATTACCATATAGAGCATAAGAAGTCTAGGCGTTACAAAAGAAGAGTCAAGGAAGGAGATGCTTGGTCAACTATGTATGAAAAAGGTTAAATTCCATTGAGATCGTTGAGTTAATGATGCGAAATTGGCATTGGATGGAGGTAACTTAATGAAAATTCTTGCTTTTGTTCACTTTAGTTAATTTCAATAATTATTTTTCATTTAGTATTTTTTTCATTAAATTTGTCCTCTAAATGTATTGAAATACTTGCATGTTAGGATATAACAAGAATAAAGGAAAAATTTAGCTTATGCTTGTTTAGGAAACTTAAGGGATGTGAAGCCAGAAGGAGAACAACGATCTATAATGGTGCCATTATGCAATATGCATAGCACCATTGTGATCATAGAGAAAAATAGAAGAGGAGTGGTTCCTTAAAAAGACACTATTTGTTTGAGCAGAGCACCATTGTAGTAAAAGTCTAGGATAAAATATAAACGATAGGCCATAATGGTGTCGTTATGGTACCATGAAGCATCGCTTTGGCCCTACTCTCAATTCCTATTAAGCTACTTTTAAAATCGCATCTTTTGATCCTAATATAACCCTAATTCCTCTTTTCTTCTATTTCTCTTCTCTACCCATCACACCCATAGCTGTCAGAAACCCTTGTTTCCCTCATTTCCCCCCTTCTCAACTCCTCACTGCTTGCATCGCCTACTTTCCTTTTCTGCACAAGTCCCTAACCTATTTATCACTTATAACTACTAGTATTTTGATCTCAAATAGCCCTTGCTACTGTTAGTCATCGATAACCCACGGCCTTCCTTATTTTAGCAATTTACCTTTATATTTTCACAACTTAGATTACATCATTAGATTCCTCACATAAAACTCGACTAACCTATAATTTTCATTTAATTTTTTATGACTTATACAGTTATCATCAGTGGTATATTCCATCAAATAAAAAAATATTTTGACAACTTCTAATATAATTCTTTAGATGATTTTTCCAAGTGTTTCTTGGACATTCTAGAGATAATATAAAGCATGACGCATCTTCTGCACATAATAGACCAACTGATATCACCTCATGATTAACTTATGTGGATAATTCACATTGGTTTAAGTCACACTAAACCAATTTCATCGTATTAGATAGATTTCTAGTTCCAAAGGTCGAGGCAAAATTTACTATTGAGAGAGCATTGTAAGCACTCAGATGGGATCTGATACTACATCCTGCTAGCCCATACTTTCCAATGCTAGTATGAGAATTCTTTATCATTGTTAAAGACCAAGGCAAAGAGGATACGACGAAGATCAAGATGATTGTTAGAGGTACCCCTTATACACCTTACTCATAATAACTTGTCTATATTGCTAGGGGTATCAGGTGATGGCATGGTGTACAAGCACTAGTGCGACACTACATTAATGTTAGACCAAGTCCTATAAGACCCAAACTTGGACCGAGATATAGCTCATCATGTCTTAAACCTTCTGAGAGGCCACAGTGGACGTGCCTACCCTACCTTGCATTTTGGTGACTAAGAGTGGATCATTGTCACCTTATTATCAACTAATGTCTAACCTTGAGTCAGTGGATTCATTGAGGTACAATTTAGCAACTTGTATTTGTTATATCGTATACTTTATAACATAAAGTCACTAGATGATATCCTGTTAGCTAGAATTATTATTACACATGTTAGGAACGTGTTATAGTATAACTATAAGGAGAAGGCACTTTGCTTTCCACATTTGATTTCAAAGATATTAGCTAATCTTGGCATCAACTTTGGAGAAGAGCTTCCCATACTTCTCTCCAATACTATTATGTATTCATCACTAAAGATATAGAAGTGTAGGAATGTTTGAAGGCAATAGAGAAACTTATCTCAATAGCTGTTACAATCTCATGAGAGATTAAATGATTTGACTGTCTTAAGACCTAATCTTGATGCAACTAAGGATTATATCAAAGAGACTTCTAAGTCCTCACAACCTGCACTGTTGCTTGATATGCAATATTAGATGTAATAGTAGCATGAATGGGTCTAGAAACAATTCATGCATTTATGGGATTACACGAGGGCATCTAGGCTTGAGCCTAATCCTCACTAGGAGTAGCTTCCGCATCTAGGATTATGTTCTTGTATTTTTCTTTTTCCTTTGTGTTTTATGTTAGTTTTGTTAATTTTGTTACCTTACTTCTATATGTCATAGTTGTTCACCAATTTCAGCTATATCAAAAAGAAGCTTATTCTATATTCACATTTTTATCTTCAACAGATATCTCTTTACTATACAATTATTGCAAGGAAGTGTTGTTACATCGAGGAAAATGTTTAGTTCAAGTGTGGGGGAGGGATTATTTAAATATGACATATTGTCCTAAGCTTATAAATTTTATCCTACTATTTCAATGGATAATAATTATGGAAATTTCTTTTTTTAAAACATATCATTGAAATTATTCATTACAATATTTGATTATTTTGGTGACTTGAGATGTTTATGTGATTTAATTATGAGTATTGATGACCCAATGAGTTTTTTCTATATGAATTTGGAAAATGAATATTTAATAAACATTTTGAGATTTTATGAGTAAAATGCATATGCATCAATAATTGCGCCTTCTTAAAGACATGTTTATCATCTAAATTACTTTTAAAAACTCTATTAATAAGTGAGGAAAATGAATTCACTTCACTAGTTTCATACTAATGAAAGGGTCAAAGTTAAAGAGTGGTGTTAGTAATCCGTTGATAATGGTCACATAGTGGAGTAACCGAGGGTACTCAAGATAAAGTATTTACCTTTGTATAAAAAGAATAAGTAACTTTTCAACCAAGCCCGCATGGCTCACAATTAAAATTTATGCCTCACAAATAAATAAAGTATATGAATGTGTTTGAAAGTTGAAGCATGATACCTAGAATAATTATTTTGTGCATGGAATTGAATTTTATGAAATAAGTTGAAGTTTGAAGAAACATCAAGTAAATTGAATTCACTTGCAAATTGATATAGGTGAATGACATCTTGATGATCCATTATGATTGAGTGACCAATGAAGAAATTTCAATGATTATGGTGGATGATATGGATAATTTTCCCATAATTATTTTCTATTTGAGATTAGATGATGAATTATTTTGTTTGAAGACAAGCAAACATTTAAGTATTGTATAATTTAATAATGGGTAAAATGTATATGTTTAATAATGTGTTTGTTAGTGAGCTTTACCTATTATCTCCTTAATTAGACTCCTAATGATTTATTTTTATGAGGTTTAATAACTTATTGCATTTTAGGGATCAAGATAAAAAAAGAAGCAAGTTTAGGGTAAATTTCCAAAAGCAAAATGGCTTAAAACAACAATGCCATTATGGTCAATACGAAAGCCACCATTTTGGTTCATGATGGAAATTAGAAGTATAATGTTAGTAAACAATGGTGCTGTTATGGTCCCAGATATTGCCTTTCTGGTTCCAGAGAAACATAGTGGATGAATGACTCTTAAGAACGATGTTGTTGTACTCCCTGTTAAGCGTCATTTTAGTCCTTGAATAGTAGTAGCAAGAGAGGACTTTGAGGCTAATTAGGCAACACTTATCGTAAAATTTTAGGATTCGGGTTTCTTAACCCTAACCAAGCATAAGGGATATAAAAGAAGACTAAGAATTCATTGCTAGAGTTCCTTTTTAGCCACCTTGTGTTTATTCATTCATTTAGGGTTTCATAGCTAAGGTTTAAAGACAAGGAAATCCATTGGGGAAGAGCTCCAAGGCAATTAAGGAAGCCTAGATTGGTAGACTACAAATGAAAAGTTTTAGGTAAGAAGTTACTACAATTTTCATGAGCAATCCTATCTTTACTTTTGGATGCTCTATTTTTATTCATTATTTCTTTGAATTCATTAGTTTATGTTATTTAGTTAAGGATATTTACAAATTGCTTTTATATAGGATATCAGCTCAGATTTTTAATTTAATACAATTATTGAAAATAAAATTATCTATGTTTACAATTGCATGATTAGATTTTGTAGTAATTGGTAATTAGGTTTAATTTCGTAAGTTGTCTTAATATAGTAAGGATCTATAACTATTCATGTTAAATACTAAAACCTTTTGATTAATCTTGTTCTTTAAGCCCTTAGGTCCATTCCATTTGATTTTCATTTTTAATTTATTTTAATTCATTTAAATAATTTATTTTAAAATTAGTTAATTACTAGGTTAATTAATAGTTTAACATTTACACTAGTAATTGCTAGGATTCCTCATGGGAATGATATTTAACTCATCGATATACTTTAAAAATAATAGGTGCACTTGTCTAGAGTTTTACGGTAGTATAGAAGTTAGTTATTTTAATATTAGAACTTAAAATGCACACAATCACTAGCATTAATGTGATCGAATTATTTGGCTATCAACTAATTGATATACTATATGGCTCAAAGCTGAGAGGTCAAAGAAAGAATGGAATTTAAATTCATCTTTTATGAATAGGATATAGAAGTGTTGGAAGATAAAGCCATAGATGAGAACATATAGAATGCTTTAGTTATTTTTTCCTACATTTGAAAAAGTTGATCATTTTGCTTAAAATAAATTCCCCTAGATGAATTTTCTCAACTATCATCAAGGTGGAGAGAAGCCAAAGGTCATAAAAGCCTAAAAAAAGTTAAGTGGCCATTAGAAGGAAAAAATTGTATTTGATAAAAACAGGAAAAAAAATTGTAAAATGGCCTTAAGTCCAAGAACATCATTGAGTTTACTATTGATTCCCTCCTTATTAGGAAGCTAAAAAATTATTTGTAAACTAGTTAGCATCAAATGGCAAGTAGTGTTATATTACGTGAGATAATTGAAGAGGACAATATCGACTCCTTGGACTTTTAAGAAAATATGACTTTCATTTTGAATTAGGCACTCTCTAAAATTACAAAAGAATGGTATTATATTTTTAGGACTCATTATGCATGATTTAAATAAAGTTTTCTACCTTTAAGCAATGCCAAACTAAACAAGAGCATACTCTTTGAATTGTTCTAGACATACATGTTTTTCATGGAGTTCACGAGTAGCATAATCAACAATTTGAGAAGATTCAATATCAAAATACTCTTCCTCATTTAAAATATGAGTTGGGGGTTGGGAGATCCTAATTCTAGTTGAGGAGATAACATATGTAAGTTCTTTAAATATGAAACCACCTCCTTTAGTCCTAATCATTGTAAGTAAAATATGGATTTAGAAGAGGAGTTGGAAAAGAATAAATATTTGATCTCCTAAAAGGGCTCTAAAATCATAACTTGAGCACTGTTATTATAAGTTCAATGGTCAAAGATTAGCCTATAAGAAACGCACTTCTATAAATTATATTCCAACTCTAACTACTTTAATTTGTAACCACTTTCATGACAATAAACCATTTTATATAGGAATGTCTAAGAAAATCAATGTACTTAAGTTGAAAAAAATTGAATGAATACCAAATCATAATCTTAATAAGAATTTATTTTGCTAATAGTTCAAATATACTGTCAGTTGAATTTTTAAAAGGTTAATTTTACACAAAGTTCATAATTTACAATAATTTTGAAAAAAAATCTCAAATCTAATACCTTAAATTGGGGTTATAAAATTTAATCAAAATTAAGAAAACCATATGTAATTTAAGGTTTCCAAAAAAATTGTTCAATTGTGGTAGAATATTAAGGAATAGAGGCTAAATGTGTTGCGGACTTCGAAGAAGCTAGAGTTGTCATTGAAGAGTTGTTGTAGATTCATTGAAGATTTAGAAATTACTAATGAAAGGGAGTGTGCAAGGTAAAAATAAATGAAAAGTGATTAAAAAAATTCTTGAATAATTGATGGGAAAAACACAATATTGATGGGAGAATCAATTAGAAATTATAGAACTTTCTATTTAAAGGAATGATTTTTAAGTTAGAAGAAATGGGTCTTAAAATAAACTGATGATAGGGAAGAGAGATTATAAAATTCAATGACAGTTTTGGACTAGTCCTAGACATTGGTCGACTAGCCTTAGATATTGGTCGACCATTATACGTTGGTTGACTAGTCCATCAACTAGTGTCTTGATAAAACTCGTTGTAGTTAATTTTTAACTACATTAATCAACCACTATATTACACTGGTTGATCAGTGTGACTTGAAATCACACTTTTTATCTTAAAATAACTTCCAAAATAGAATTTAAAATAGTAACACATATAATGGTTCAAAGTATACACTAGAATAGACCCTAAATTAGATTTAATTCCATAAACTATAACTTATTATCTCCTAATCATCTATTAATCAAAAAATAGAAAAATTAATTTATTTGGTACTTACATTAATTTAGGTCCTCATGAGTTAATTGACTTCCTTTAAATCTAACCTCTTAATGATTTATTCCACCATTTTTGTTTAGTATAACAAAATTTATCAATATGTCTAAAGTCATTGCAAGAATAGCAAACCTTATTTGGATGATAATGAGCCTTGTATTTGTATCTATATACATTCTTAGGTCTTATAACATTGTAAGATCCCATGCATTGGTAGTAAGGCCTAGGTGAGTGAGAATAATGTTATGTCCTAGTATAAGACCTTAGTGAGTTGTCTTTCTAGGTATAACTATAAGACCATACATGTATGTATGAAATTGCCTTTAGGTGGAGACGTAGAAGAGGATGTAGCAAGTTCATATGCTTAGGTATGTTTTCATCATCTAAATTCATCCCTTAAGTAATTTTAGTATTTAACGGTTCATTTCCACGAGTTTATCTTAAACCAAACCTATCATTCGATGCTTTTTTAACCTCATAACGTATATTCTAAATACTCTTTTCTCCTAGTGAACTTTAATAAGGAATCCTTAAAAACATTTATTTTATTTTTCAAGGTTCCCTTCTCTCAAAGTAACTTTTGCATGTTATCATTATCTACACTCTTAAAATCTACAATATTATATAAGTCATTCTTAAATTTCTTATTTTCTTATTTTCATACATCTAAAACTTTTAGCCTTTCCTTATACTTGGAAGATAATTTTTTTCATGTTCAAAGTTACAGATTCTAAGTACTCAACCTATTCATCATAATTGAGATCATCATTATAACCATTACAAGAGTAACCATAAAGCACACATGAGCTACTTCTTCTTTGCTTTCTAATTCACTTATATCATCCTATGTGGTGGCTTTTAGAGCCTTCTTTTTCTTACTTTTTCCTTTTCTTCTTTTTATCATTTCTTTTATATTTATCACCAATGAGGAGAGGGCATTGGGATCTTATGTGGCTAGGTTCCTTACATTTAAAATAAGTTATGGTAGATAATTTATGTTTAAATTCATACTTACATTCCTTGGAATCCCTATTCTTCAAGAAGTTCTTCTTCTTTAAGTATCTTTTGAACTTCGTTTTGAGAAAGGAATTTTCTTCCTCATCATTATAACTATTGGAGGTTTCATCATTACTTGGCCCTTCTTTTGAAACCTTGAAATCTAAGTTCTTATTTTTGTGCAAGATCTACTTATCTTATGTTTCATTAATCCTCATCTCCTATGTATGATGGGATCCTATCAACTCCTCTAAAGATAAATGGTTTAAACCTTTTTACTTGTTAAATTACCATTACATTGGCTTTCTATGACTATGTTAGAGACCTTAGATTTTTTTTTTCACCAATTCAATATTAATGTAAGTCCTACCCAACACTTTAAGAGAATTTATATGTTAGGAGTTATATTTATAGTATTTTTAGTTATTAATTAGTGTCAATTAACCCCTATTTATGTGCTTAAATGTTTAATTTATGTTTAAAATTATTTAATTTGCAGATAGATGTGAAAAATGGAGAACATGTGTCCAAAAGAAGTGAAAAATATCAATTTCCCGACCATCAACAACAGTCTAGCAGCCCCAAGGTGAAGGATGAACAATCCCAAGTTGAAGGAGTCAAAAATTGGATATTAACAACAGTCTACTATTTATCAACGTTGCCGTTGTTCATCGGTCAACCCACCATTGATCATCAACAAACGCATTTTCTGACTTCAATCTTTAACATTTGAGGCTGTATTATTCCTACACTTACCGTAACCTCTGGCCTATATATAAGACATCTCTCCCCGATGTCTGAAGCATCAGTTTAAGGATAAAAAACAATTTAGTTTAATTAGTTTTCAATTAAGTGGTTTTTATATTGTTTTTTTTAATCTTTTATAATATAAATTTTCAGGTTGTTTGTGGATTCCAATAGCTGTAAGCATGTTGTTTAGAGTTAGATAACCATCTAGGGATGTGATTTGATTTATTCTAAACTCTTAATTTCATGTATTATTGTTGTTCTTTTGAATTAAGGAAAGAATTATTGTTAAAGTTAATTATCTTGTGATCTTTGATTAGTTTTTGTACTTAATGTTAATTTTCAGTAAAGTTGGGTTTTAAAATGTGTTTATTAATTTTGTTAATTAATAATTAATGCATGATTAGTGAATTAATCTTTGTTTATTGAATACTTAATGTTTGTCCTGAATTGATTACTTCGGATATTGCCATAAGATAATTTAGGATCTGATGATCTCTACCTAGCTTATTAGAAAAATAAATAAATAATGTGGTTTAAATCAATGGAATAACCAAAGACTTAGTTAATCACAAGGATGCTAATCTTGAATTAGGGAAATTTAGGATTAGACTTCCTAAGCTTTAAGACTATTACCTAAGTTTGAGGCATAACCAAACTTTAGGACATGACTAATAGAGATAAGTCAATATCTTAACCTTAGTGCTGTCTTGATTTAGTGAAGATACCCTAGATTAAGCATCACTAATCCATCAATTAAATCATCAAACACCAAAGCTTTAATTGGACAAATTAGGAAAAAGCAACCATAAACTCTTTTGTAATTGAATGGAAGTTTTCTAGGCTTTTTAGGTTAGTCTTGTAATTTTATTTTAAATTTCTTAACTTATAAATCTTCCTTGATTCTCTAAATAATTATAATCTAATTGACCTAGTACTTACAATCATATATACACTTCCTCGTGGGATCGATATTCGGAGTCTTAAAAGCACTCATTATATTACTTATTACGATCGATGCACTTGCCGAAGAGTTAATCTTGAATTAATAGTAAATTTTTATGTTAAAAGATAGATTAATTTAAGCTAATTTTGTGTGTATGATTAATCGTAATCATTATGGTATCAATGAATCTAATATATATGTAAGAAATAGTTTCATCACGTTCCATATGGAAAAGCTCATATTGTTATATGAGCATACTAACCTTACTTTGTCTTTACTTGATTTGTATCCTAATTTGTGACTTCTATTGAATGATAAATTTCATATATAGATTCATGTATAGTAAACATATTAAATTCATTCCTACTTAAGGTGAAAAACAAGATATGTAAAACCTTATTATTCAATGACACTAATTTCTTATCCTTACTATCCTAATCTTTCTTTAATTTAGATATATTTTGGTCTCCTATAATTTTAGTGGGAATATGAGGTCTATTTGAAACAATCAAGATAATGTTAATAAAATTTTCATCCTAATTTCCCAATATAAGTAACCATTACCATAAAAAATAAAGCTCTACTAATGTTTTGCTCCTCTTGATTAGAAGAAGATACTAATGTGTTCAAATGTGTCATTTTAAAATTTTTTACTTAAATTTCATTAAAATTAATCCTAAATGATTCTTATCTATGATATTAGTTGTTAACCCTATATAACACCTACGAGAAGAGGTAGGGGTGAATTAGATGTAATTAAAATTTTCTAAGATTTTTGCCAATTAAAATTTCACTCTTAAAATAATTCTAATATGATGAAAAACATTATAACAATGTATCAATATAACTTAAACACAAAAATAAATGTACAAATAGTAACTAGAGTAGAGAAAGAAATGGCTAATTGATTTATAATGATTTGGAAAACAATCCTAACATATGTCCACACTCCATAAGTCTCTTGAAAATTTCATTATAATCTTCCTTATAAAGGGCTACGAGTAACCCTTATACAACAATCTTCTTTTGATGAAGTGGAGTCTTATAACTTAATCTTAAGCCCATAAGAAAAAACACACAAAAAGAAGTATCCCACTTGCTTAACCAAAATGTTTAAGGGTTTTTACCTTAAAATGATGTATGCAACAAAATATATAATCACTCATTCTAAAAATTACTCTTTATATGCCTTTCAATAACTTTGATGCACTTTAATAGTCTTGGCTACAATTTGATGCTAAAAAAGCACTCTATAACACTCATTTGTGTGCCTGCAAATACAAATAAAACATTTATAGTTGATAGACAAAATTAATTAGCAAAATCTTCCTATTAGAAGTTGACCTTGGAACCAAGTTTCACAGAACATTAATTAACCAATCTTAGACATTGATGAACTAGTACATTGGTCAATTACTCAAGTACACTAATCAATCAGTTTGTAAATTTCACCATATTGTTTGACTAGTCACCCATATTGGTTAATTAGTCTAATAACTAGTTTGTAAAACGATATTTTCACCTATAATGGTAGACCACTCCATTTAATAACTCAAACATTAGTTAACCACTCCTCTTAAAAATAGTTTTTAAACATTTTATTATCTTTTTCAAAGTTTTAAAATCCATTCTTTTCAAAACTACCTAATTCAAATACTTTTAAAAGATCCTTTAAAATCTTTTGAAACATTAAGAGGGTTTTTATAAAAATATTTCCAAACTTTCCTCTTGATTATGTGTCACTCTATGTAATAAATGTAAATGTTATTGATAATGCAATAGATGAGTCCTTAAAAAACATTTTGATGAGTAGGATAAGATTTACATAAAAGAGTTACATAAATTAACATATTATCTTTTCACAATCTTGATCCTAATAATGTTCTTGAATTGTTCTTCATATAAGCTTTTATTCACTCCAATTTGCATCCTTGCACTCTTTCTACATTCCTATCTTTTCAATACATAAAAAAATAAAGAAATTATTATCAGTAAAGATATTTTTTTTCATCATTAGAATATATATTGAAACATCCTTAGTTCAGCAAACCCCTTTGTCGAAATAAGCAAGAGTTGATTTTATGATGGATACTTATCATTTTTAGTGAAGATCTCTCCTCATAAAATAAGGAAACCATGTATAGAAGCAAGGTAAAGGACACATGTGGCATGATAGCACACCCTAAATAAGATAAGGCATGGTTGGCGTAAAATTTCCATAACTATTTGGTATGACAAGTTTAAGGGTTAACATGGATTTGCCAAAATATGGATAAGAGAAGACATAAGTCTCTTAAGATCCACCAAATAGGCAAGTGAACTATCTCAAATCTTAGACCTTGAATAGTCTAAAACTTGAATCTGTACACAATAGTAAACCTAGGAATGTCTTGATATTAGGTAGGAAACTTAACTCTAACTTAACTTGTTGAATAAAACTAGAGTTATAGAAGGTTGATCACCATAAGTTGTCTTTATAAGATCATGTTTGAGTTCATGTGAAGAACAAATGGAAGAAATTTTCACAAGAAGAATATCTCTCAAATTAATTCAACAATTTTATGATTATTCCAAAGTGATAATTGAATAAATTGTAAAACCATAATAATCTTAAACATTAATCTAAGAGCAAATTGCAAATGACATAACTAAAATAATCATAGTTTTTCAAAAACCTATAGCCAAAATGATGCCTGGATCAGGGTTAAATGGCACCATTATGAAAGATAGTTGTTCTCTGTCTTTATTCAAGACCACAATAACAATTTCTAAAAAACATAATAATGCCATTATATGTTGCCGTTTTGCTTTTTTTTTTGGTGATGTTTCACTTTTCTTTTGTAAGGAGAAGAATGATGATTAAAGAGAATAATAGTGCTATTCTGATAGGCCATTTACCTTTTGACATAAGCTCAACATGATGTCTCTTACTATGGAACCCTCAAACTCTAACTATTACCTTGTCATACTAACTTTACAAGGCATGCTCCTTATATCTAATGCCTCGTCCGTCTCCCAAAGCACAAGAATAGTTGATCAATTTTGGTAATGGATCATTACTTTATTACAAAAAATCACATTGATGGATAGGTAATTAAGGATACTCAAATTGATCTTTACCATTCTCCCCTTCTTTGAGATGATTTATCCTCGAATCATAAATGTGGCTCCTTTTAAAGACTTGATATAGACTTTCCTTCCTTAGTTATAACATGGAATACTTTGATATTGAAAATATTTCGTTCTATATATGCTCATAAATCTATTCACCAAGTTCAAAGATTTTTCATATTCTCAACTTATTAACTTTGTTTGTATTTCAATTTTCCCTATATATGATAATAAATTCTTTTAATAAGTGATAATGTACTATGAAATCCATTATATTCCTACAACAAAGAAACAACCATAATAGATAAAGATGAATTAAAATCATTGTTAGAAAATAAAAGGTTCTTGAACAAAATACAAGTAACTATTATTTAGTTACTATTGCACTCTTAATTTCACCATTTTTAGAAAAGGCACTCATCCTCTTACTTTTCTCCCCACACTTCAATTCTTCTTCCACATGTGTTTCTCTCTTATGTATACTTTCACCCTTTCCTTTCAATCTCTTTCTTTTTATTTAATTCTTTTATACAACCTCTCTTTCTTTTTCTGTCAACTGAAATTCTTTTATAATCCTCACTTGGTATTCATGTGCCTCAAGTGATTTAAAAGGTTCTAATATAATTGTTCAATTTTCCAAGGTGAAGGAATACTATCTTGTATCTATCATACATCACTCTCCTATCAATAACTCTCCTATCAAACTATCATGGTCATCCCAATAACAAGTGACCTGCATGCATTGGTACCTCATCATAAATCACCTTCTCCTTATAACTCTCAATAGATAATTACATAAACAACTACTTAATAACCTTGATCCCTCCACACTTATTAAGCCAATATAACTTGTATAGTTTAGGGTTGAAACCTACAACTTTAACTTCTTAACTAATAAAATATTTGCCATAGTAGTATAAATACTACTATCTATGACCATACCATATACCTTATTATTGACATGACGCCATGTATGAAGGATATGCTCCCTCTACATCTCATAACCATTCTTCTTAGGTTGAATGCTAAATTTTCACCTAGTATCCAACAACTCTCCATATCTAAGCTCATCAATATCTATGTCACTCTAATCCTCTAATAGTCGCATCTAATCATGACTAGAACTCATGCTCTCCACATCACCATTATCACTAATCACCATCACCCTTTTATTTGGACATTGAGATTTAATATGCATAAAACATTTGAAACACTTAATAAATTGAGCCTTATAAGGTGTTTTAAGTCCATATTAACCTCCAGAAGAAGTATCCACCTCCTCAACTTTAATCTTCTCTTTCATTTTAGGAACTGGCTTGTTGTCCCTCCACCTAAATCTCTAGGAAGAAGTTCCACTAGTTTTAGATGAATGCTTGGAGCTCAATTGCTTATCTAACTTATTAGCCTTATGTAGCAAATCTTCCATCTTTGAAAATGTTTCAACTCGATAATATCTGCTATCTTGTTGTTCAACCCAACAAAGAATCTACCTATTTTTGCCTTCTAATCCTCTTTCATATTGGCTTTAATCATGGTTATCTCTATCTCTTTGTGGTAATATTCCATAATCCTGAACCCTTAGATCAAACTTTACAGTTTCCTATGTAAGTATCTCTAATAATGGCTTGGAATGAACCTCTTCTACATCGCTACTTTCATCTTGTCCCATGTCTAAAGAGGTCTCTCTTTACTCTTACTCTTGTTAAACACTAACTAATCTACTAGATGGGATAACTTAACTTTCTTCTCCTTAAAATATTTATGGTAGTTAAAAAACATACATCACCTTCTACTCCCACTTCAAATATAACTTAGGATCATTTGTTCTTTGAAAGGATGAAATCTATATCTTGATACCTTCCATGCTACTATTTTGTCTTACAATTACTCTCGTTCATCTAGTTAAACCAATCTCCTTGTACTTTGAACTCCCCCGTCTTCTCCCTCCACTATAGGCTTTTAGAAGCTCTAGACTTAGAATGAGACTCCATGCTATCCAATCTTGTATTAAGAGCTTAGCATTACTCTATGATAGCCTTCATGAATAACTTGAGCTTGGCATCTCTATTTGCACCATTACTCAATTTTGACTCCTTAAAATAACATGCTAATAATAAAAACACGAACGAATTTATCTTATAAACTCCCTCATGTGCTTACCCTTAATGTGATGTTTTGATCTCTCATGTTTTGTTCAAATATGGATTTTCTTGATATTGTGCTCACCACTCTTACCTTTTTCCACTTAAAATTTCCCTTACAAGTTGTTTATGAAGAACTTTATGAGTGGTCTTACCAAAACAAGTCAAGTAAGGATCAATCTATAACAAAGTAGAAATAATAGATGTCACTGTAAAAGGTAAACAAAAATTAGCAATGGAACAAAAAATAGGAAAAATAAGGAATTTGACAAATTAAAAGATTTGAGATTTTAATAAACAAATACTAAAATTAGGAAAGAGGAAAAATTGTTTAGGAAGAATTACATAGCTAAAGGATTATCAATTTTACATATGTTTTCCTTATTGACTAAGGAAAGCATATGGTTACTTGAACACATGAATTTTAGCACAAAATAAATAATGTAATATCACCTTTTCATAATCTTTTACCCTCCTTATTTATTCTTTTGCTTGTTTTGCTTTCTTTCTCTTTTGTTTTGCATACTACGAATTCTAAAAGGCAAATAAGACACTAGATTTGAATCAAAACATAACGATGAAGTAATAACAACTGATGAAATAAGAATTTAAAGATACTTAAGAACTTATGGAATATAAATGAATTATAAGAAACAAATATATATAACAATTGATTTGAAGAAACCAAGACCTTGATACCTAATGGTACGAACCTTAGACCTTGAATAGTCTAAATCCTTAATTTGTATGGAATAGTAGACCTAAGGATGTCTTGAAATCTAATTTTTAAATACATCATAAAACCTTAATAGCCCTAAACATTGGTCTAGAGAAAAATCTATAAATTATGAAACTAAAATAGCCATATTCTTTCATAAACTTGTATCCAAAATGATGCTTAGATAGGATAAAAATGATACCGTTATGAAGGGTCATTGTTTCTCTTTCTTTACCTTGGACCATAGTAGTATTTTCTAAAAAGTGTAATAACACTATTATGGAGCGTTGTTTTTCTTCTATCTACGAGGTTTCACTTTTTCTATGAGATAAAGAATGACATTTAATTAAAGAGCATAACGATACCATTCTAATATGCTATTTACCTTCTAACATCAGTTTAACATAATGTATTTTGCTTCTAAACTCTCTAACTCTAACTCATATATGTCATACTAACTTTCCAAGGTAAGCTCCTTATATCTAATTCCTCATCCATATACCAAATATTTGGATAAGTGATCAATTTATGGGTCATTAATTTGTTTATAATAAATCACAATGATAGCTAGACATTTTTGTATTCTTGAATTGATCTTTATCATGCATTACCAACCCTTTGTGATATTGGATTTTTTTGGTTTATGATTGGGTTTATGTATATCAATTGCCTAGGAAATCTTAACAAGCTTACATAGTTAAGATCAATAGGCATTTTGGATATATTGTATAATGAAACATTAGGCTTAAAGATTGAGTTTTTATTAATAAGTTATCTGACATTAACTCTGGGAAAGAAACTAGATTCAAGAAACTCTTAGGAGGATGCCTTGGTATTGGAAGTGTTTCATAATCTTAACATTTTATCTCACTTTTAGTTGAGCCATTAGTTGTCTTTATATATTCCTAAGGATGTCCATCATTAAGTGTCACATTTAGTTTTTGAATGTCCATCGAGACAAACCTACAATCCACTAGCAACCCGAAAGTGTGCTCTACTTGAATCTTTTAGCATGCACTCTACTATGTTAATTCTATGTTAAGAAGGTGGATTCATCCTATTTCTCACTCTAATGGTAGTTACTTAGGTAACAATTTTGTTAGTTCCCTTGGTGTCTTCTTTTAAGTGTAGGTCCAAGGGCTCCTCCATTCATATTGGCATATTTGTAGAGATTGGGGATGTTAACTAGAATCTTTTGAATTGATGCAAAGTAGTATAGATGTGGAGTTGACAAGTATATTGAAAGACTTTCGCTTATAAATTATGAAGATTTATTCGCTAAGTAAATCATCCATCTAACATCAAGGCATAACAATCACTTGAGTCTAAAAGAGTTTGTTATCCCAAGGTTAAAGAGATCAACGCCTAACATGAAAACTTGGAGAATGAGATACAGTAGCTAATTAATGATCAGGTGCATAACATTATCAAGGATATATGACTACAACCAAGTTAGTTTTATCTTCACTTGTTAGGAATCATCACTTGCATTATGAAATTTTGTTATCTATAGGACATAGACCCACCGATTGCATTATTTAGACATATTAACTGAATTAGGTTTGAAAGAAAGTATTAGGGTAATATTAAGCTAAATTATAGGCTCGAAATGAAACTCTTAGTATCCTCTTATAGCACAAATGAATGAAAAAAGTGACTATGAATTTAGGGGTTCAAGTTTATGTGGATAGATGTGAGCCCTTATTTTGATAATTGTTTTAAGTTTCATATATTGTTGAAAGGTCAATTAAGGTTGTTGTTGGAAAAGAATTATCCTCTACCCTTAAAATTTCCATTTTAGATAAGAAATCTTTTCTTGAGGCTAGCATTTTTTACAAAGATATGTGTATATTATTTTCCTTTATTATTTGTGTTTCTTTTAGTTCTCTAACAATATAGCCTAGATTTTATTGGCACAAATATAAATATCCTTAAATTCAACAATTATATGAATAAAAAAGAAAAAATAAAGCTAACATTCAAAAAAGGAAGAGATACTCATGTAAATTAAGTAGTTATTATAATGAAATCCGTATATTAAAATCTATATGCCAATATAGATGACATGTTTTTCAATATACTAATATCTATCATCTAAAATGTGCTATAAAAATAATTGCTACTAAATGTGACATATTTATATGACTTATAGTTACACCAATTTTATTGCATGGTTGCTTAAAATTGTAATTTCCATATGAAAAGTTCAAAATTAACTTAGGTGAGGTTCAAGGAAATATAAGTTAAGGGTTTATGTGGCTCGTAAAAATATAGTAATTTGTTTTTTTTTTAACCAAATTTGTAATAATTTATTAAAAAATCTTAAATTTAAAACTTTTTTTTTTGTAAAATCAAATCTTCTATAATAAATTATTATATAAGTTAAGTTGCTAAATAAATTATAGATAATAAAATTAAAGTAGAAAGAGAAAAGGTTTTTTAGTATAATCTAAAATGACTTGATAACATTGATTAGAGGATTGAATGCCATGTTCATTTATAAATTAAAAATTCAATTTTAGGTTAGAAGAGGATTAAAGGAATGTACGTTATTTACATATGCTACATTTTAATTCTAAATTGCAAAATGTGTCAAAAATTGTATAATTAGGTTAGGGGATCAAGAGTCGTTTAGACTATCCAAATTGTTAAATTAAGTTACATTCATTAATTTTGAACTAATTATACCAAGACCTTATCTAGCATCGTCATTCTTTAAAAAAATGATGTTGTAATTTAGATTTGGTTACAAAAATTTATGTAACTTTGTAATTAGTAAAATAATAATTTTATTATGTAGGAATAATTAAAATACAAATTTTGTCAAGTATATTAAAATATAATTGAGTAATAGATAGAATTTTCTTTAAATTATAATATGATTTTATTTTATAAAATCATGCACTAAATTATTTTAAACAATTTCATTTGATAATTAACAAACTATTAAATGTTTAAGAATAAGTTTAAATGAATAGATAGTCAGTTTTTCTCTATTAAATAATGACATCTCAAAAGTAATAAACATATCTTTAATAACATTATTCCAAGTGCCCTTCTTTTCTCTTTATACCTATGATCATATAGACTTTTTGGAATTAGTAAAATTAAATGAAATTGTCAAAGTCCTCATGTTATAGCTAAGCTTAACTCCACCAAAGCCTAACTCATTGTTTCCTTAAATGATATTCAACCAATAATTTCATTTTCCTTCAAATACCTCACATATATTCGTGTTTAGGTTTTTGTATTGCTTTGTCTCTCACAACACAATGCGTTTAGTATAACTCCACCAAAAGATGGATCAAAGAGAGATATGACAAAAGCCAAATTTTACGAAAGACACTTGAATTACATAATTTTCAAAACACTTTACAATATTCACTCAAGAACTCCCTACCTTAAAACTCTAAGATAAGATTATCTTAATTTTTTATTTATACATAAACTGAGATAATTTGTGCACTACATAAGAGATTTCTGGATAAGTAAGAGACAAGTATTATAGACTATGAATAACAATGCAATAATTGATGGAACTAAAAAATGGTGTGTCATAGCATAAGCTAAGAAGTAAGTTAGTAAGTAATGAATTAGCAATGGTTTTGGCATCCAACATATGAGCTTGAGTGAGAAGATCCATAATGTAGCATTATTAGGACAATAAAATTCGTTTGATAAGGAATATCTTCAAATGTCGAGAAAATTTAAAAAGACTAAGATTTTTTTAGGGAGAATCATGTAAAGGGTCCATCAATGAACTAATTAACTAAAGTTAGACTATCACCTATGACGTCGATGTATTCAATATAGATAATAAGATAAAGAATATGAGTAATAGTATTAATATAAAAAGGAATTGTTAACATCTAGAATTCTTGAATTCGGTATCAATAAGGATTGGCGTAGCTTATGGTACCAAGCTTGTGGTGCTTTCTTGAGATTATGAATGACTTAGTTAAGCTTTAAAACATGTGTAGGATGATCATAATCAATGAAGCCTAAAGGTTGTACCATTTAAACATCATGAAAAAGTCATCCTTGTAGGAATACATTATTGATATCCAATTGTCATAGAAACCAATCACTAATGATAGTAATGTTTAAAACAATTATGATATCAATTTGTTTGACCACTAGAATGAATGTATTACAATAGTCTAAACTAAGCCTTTTGCAAAATCTTTGGCAACCATGTATGCTTTAAATTTGTCAAAAAAAAAACCATCAAAATTTTGTTCAGTATTAGAAATCCATTTACAGCTAGTAATATTAATGGTTATATTAAAGGTGTGAGTTCTTATTTATTATTTTTTTATAAAGCAGTAAGTTTGATTAAAAGATAAACATTTGTACAGGGGAGCAAAGCTTTGAAGGAAAAGGAAAATGTTAAAGAATAAATCAGAGAATGTCAGGGATACAAGTTAGACTTATGCACATATACCACCGATATCCACTAAAAGTAAAGAAGTTATTTGAGGAAACAAAGAAGTGTGAAAGACAAAAGCACACTTAAGATATACACAACCTAAATAGTTAAGAAAAAATAAACCTAAAAGAATAACCCAAAAAACAGGGAGGAAGCCACCAAAAAAAAAAAAAAAGGCTGCTATTATGCTATTTCCTTATTTTAAAACTAGTTCCCTTTGGACTATCTGTACAGGCCCTTAGACAGTTTCTTCCGAGCCTTTTTCCATCCTTCTTTTTTCTTTAACTATTCTTTCATATTTTACTTTCTTTCTTTTAGTAAAGTTAATTAGGACATGTATCTCAATACATAACATCTTATATGACAGAATTTTAATGGCTGGGGAGTTAGGTGGAGGCTTTCTAGTAAAGCTAGTGACAGAATCTGAGTTTTGTAACCTTTCGTCTTTCACTGAGTTTTGTAACCTTTCATCTTTCATTCTTTGAGACCAAATTCTTCTTATTCACTTTGTAAAGGAACCTTCTACCGAGCTAGATGAGCTCAAGAAGTTTTGTTCTAAATTTTATTCCTCAACCTTAATCCTATTCCCTATAGCTGATCATCTTACTATTCTCATCATTCTATTATAGTGAGTTACTACAGGAAATTTTTGATCTAGTTCTGCCTTCTCTATTTTCCTTTTCTTCCTTGTCTTCACTAGGTTTTTTTGCTTGGCTGTACCTTGCTAAACTTCTTAGTAGTATAATCTGTTATAGGTATTTTGATAACTTTGTTACGTAGGAAATGCAGTCTTACATTCCCTTAGCCTCCCTGAAGTTCCTGATAGCCATCATCCTTCCTCAATATATCCATCACTTGCTTCCTTTTTTCTTTATGTTTGTCTATAATTGCTCCTTCTAATAGTTCTATTGGACTTTCAAAATAAAGGTCAGTTTCGCATAAAATATAGGAAATCTAGTTATATCTCATTTTTATTGGTGTTTAGGATTTCAATATTTTGAGAGTCCATTTTAGTGAAGTTTCCCCTGAAGTTCATAGAGGTATTTTTAAAGGTTCTGTTGTTCCTTTCTTACTAATATATATAAACACAAGTAGGAAATATAGTTTTAAAAAGATGCATTTTATGTTTTTAAGATTAAAAGGATTTTGATACCAGTCTAGGATTACTGAAAGGGAGGAAATGTTGGTTTGGTTTAACTGAAAATGTTGGAAAATAGCTTGCCAAACTGCACTGGAGTAGTTACACTAAAAAAAGAGGTGATTTATGATTTCTCCTTTATCAACATAAAGTGAAAAAAAATTTGGGGTTTTGAGGTTGGCTAGTTTGTCTCTTATTTAGGGTTTGTTCTAAAAATTTAGTGATAGAATAAAGTTGTGTCTAAGGATAAGTTTCTTATACTAGATTGGTTTTGTCCAAGGAACTATAAGGGGGGGGGGGTCTCAACAAGTTATAGGGTGAAGTGCTTGTAAAGGTTTTTGAGGAACTTGCTAACCATTCCAGCTTATCTTCTTTGGAGCTATCCAGTAAATAAGGTAAAGGGGATGAGGATAGACTTTTAATCAGTTCATTAGTAGTAGCAATCCAATCTAATTATTGTTGCTAATGATATGAGAGACTTTAGCTCTCATTAGAAGGTTAAAACTATTAATTAGGAAAGAAGTAGTAAGATTTTTTAGAATTCGTTTAGGACAAAAGGGATCCTGCTAAAGAAAAGTAATCAAACCATAATTTTAAATTGATTTCGAAAGGTGTCTCTCATTTTAAGGATCTTTCTCCAACTTCAAGTACTTCATTTTTCACTTTAGCATTCTAGAAAAATTTTCCCTTTTAAAATGACTATATACACCCATTTCACCCACAAGGCTTTAGGATCCTTAAACAAAATCTAGATTCTTTTCCCTAAAAGAATTTTGTTCCAAGTTTTAATACATTTGATGTGAAGCCCTCCTTCTTTGTTAGGCCTAAAAAGGCCGCTCTATATAACCTTAGCAAAATGATTAGTGTTAGAGACACCAGACTAGAGAAAGTTCCAAAGCCTAGATTCTACGTGCTTAATAAATAAGGAAGGGAGTAAAAAGTGGGTAGACTAATAAACTTGAAAGGTTAATAAAATGGAATTTTCTAGCTGGAGTCTCTTAGCATAAGAAATAAAACTATTGATTTATTTGGTAACTTTAACTTCCATTTTCTCCTGAAAATGAGTGCAACCTCACTTAGAAAGTTTACCTGATCGAAGGGGGAGGCCTAGATATCTAATAAGGAGAGCTCTAGGTTGAATTCTTGTTAGATTGACGATTTCAAATTTGAGGCTAATGTAATTTTTAAAAAAGAAGAATTGGCTTTTGAAGTTATTAGCCTCAAGACCAGAAGCCTTAGAGAACAACTTAGGGCCTTCAAATATGGTTTTGATTGATTAAATATTAGTTTTAAAAAATAAAATCAAGTCATTAGTAAATCAAGTCATTAATTTACTTTTTGGCCAATGTGATTGCTTTTGTCGATATGCTTAAATCAGTCGATCGAATGGTGAAGAATGATTGACCAAATCCTAGACATTGGTCAATTGATTAACCGAAACTTATCTATAAGTCGACATAATATTGTGAAAATAGAACATAAAGTCAGGATACCTCATACTACACAATGATAAAAACATTAAACCATTATAACGTTATTATATCCGTTGGGCAACAATTAATTGATGATTATTGTGCATAAATAGGATGTTTTCTTCATGTTTTAAGTAAGAGGTATTAGACAAAGCATTAAGAAGTTTCTATCAAAAAACATATTAGAGTTATCCTTGAAATTATTCTTAACTTCAATATAGCAAAAGTCTTATGTTCTTTTTATGGTGTAGTTTTGTGTAAGGCATCTTAAGCTTGATTGTCGAGCATTCATTTTACTAACCTCTTCTATACACCAAATAACATTAAGTGAAACATTCTTTCTCTATTATATTATTCTTGTGTGAATTAAGAGGTTAATCTTTAGCTTAAGGAAAAACAATTGAGTGAAAGCTTATCCTTGAGCCTTAAAAAGGATTGTAAGATTGAACGTTGTACTCTTTTGTTAAAATAGTGCAATCATCTCAATATTGGTATTGGGAATTAGAATTAAGGGCAAGTGAATCACTTCAAACTAGTATATATCAAGTGTATCTTTCTTCCCTTTATTTTTATTTTTATTCACTTATCTTATTTTATTTTATTTTACTTTGAATGATTAATTTGGTGAAATGGAATTGTGTTTTAGCTTCTGCATCTTATTAAACTCAATTTGTTTGTTGAGAAGAATCTTTTAAAACCTAATTTACCCCTTATTAGGTGTCATATTGACCTAACACTACTGATGTTATGAGTAAGGATTTTAGAAAAGGCTTCTCTGTAGATGATGAAAAGCAGGGAGATAAAGAATCATGTTATCTTAGCCTAGATTGACCTTTAAATAAACTAGAAGGAATTCCACTGATAAGAAAGATAAGGAGGGAGAAATTATATGCTCTCTAATATAGGAAATGTAAGGAGGGGAAAGACTAGCATTTCCAGAATAATAAAAACAAAATCCCACTTAATAGAGTCATAGGCTTTTCTCAAATTGATTTTAAAGGCACAAAGCTTATGATCATTATGAAGGTTATAATTTTTTAAGATTTCTTGAGCAAGAAGAATGTTACCACCCATTCTTCTACCTTTAAAAAAAGCAGATTTATTATGGCTAATGATGTGAGGGACGATAATCACAAGTCTATTCGCTAAAATTTTAGAAATAACATTATAGAGCTTGTTGCCCAAGATTAGGCCTGAAGTCTATAACACTTGATGGGTTGGTTCACTTAGGGAGGAGTGATATGAAGGTGGAATTAATCTCTTTTAACATTTTCCCTTGACTCAAGAAATTTTGAATAGCTTGAATAATATGAGTATCCACAATTGGCTAAGAATATTTAAAGAAATAGACATTGAAACTATCAAGAGCCAAGGTTTCTTTAGAGCAAAAGAGTTAAAGACATCTTTAATTTCTTCTACAGTTAAAAGAGATATTAAAGTATCTTTAAACCTTTTAGGAACTTTTTTGGATAACAAATGTTGGATATAATAGGGATATATAGAATTCTTTTTTCTGCCCTAGGTATTGAAAAAGAAGGTCAGGAATTTATTATAAATCTCCTTTAAGGTGAAAATTTTTGGTATCTATTATTGATTATGGAGTGAATATTGCTCTTGTTCCGACTAGAAAATGATAAATTTATGGAAAAATTTTGTATTCTGATCACCCTCTTTCAACCATTTGAACCTAGAGACTTATTTAAGAAAGCTTTCTTAGTCTTCTAGAGATTAAGGAAAAGTTAGATAGCCTCTTTCTTTATTAATAAGGGTTTTATCATTTTCTTATTGAGTCATGAGGCCCTAAATGTTGTTTAGGTTAGCTTTACAAGACTCCACTCTAGCTTTCCAATTACTAATTTCATTAGTACTAAAGATTTTAAGAGCCTTCTTCACAGCTTTGAGTTTAGTGACCTCACGAAACATGGGAGTGCCCTTAACATGAGTGGTCTAAGCTTATTCTACTATCTACCGGAAATTAGACTAAGTAGTTAGGAAATTAGAGAATCTATATAGAGCTTGCATGTTTCTCCAAAGACAATAGATATTAACATGGATAGGTGAATGATTAGAAATGTTGGGGGTTCTCTACAACAGTAATTAGGGAAGGAGAAAATCTAATGAGAGTTTACTAAGGCTTTATCTAGTTTCTTTGTGATAGAGAGATCTCCTACCTATTTGTTAGCCAAAGTGAATAAGGGACTAGTGAGGTTGAGAACAAGGGTAAAATAGTCCTCAAGACATTCCTCAAAGTCCTTCATATTAATTAAGGAATTATTACTGATAATAGTAGTTTCATAGGAGAACAAGGCAGAGTTAAAATCATTAGCAATGAGTTAAAGAGTATTTTCGATGCTAAGGTGAATCCTTCTTAAATCATTCCATAGAGTTTTCCTATGACTAAGGTTATTTGAACCATAAACATAGGTGACCAAGAAAGGAGTGTGATTTAATAGAGAGACTTTTACATGCATAAGTTGATCAATAAGTAAAAGCAGAGTCCAAGAGAGAGCATCAAGGATCCATAGGCAAGAATGCTAGCATTGCTACTTTAAGTTAAGTTACTAGTAGAATTCCATCAATTAGAGATGAAGCCATTAGTTTTGATTTGAAAGGATGGAGATTTGATTCTTATCTTAATAGGATAAGTAAAAGGAGAACTAGTTGACTTAGGGAAACTCTTAACCCCTAACTATTTCTTGTTGTTATTTAAATCTCTAACATTTTTAAAAAATAAGATATAAGGGAAAAGAAAGGTAAGATAGGCCTTAACTAAATCCTAGGTATTCTCTTAGCTTTCATATTCTTCCTAGTAGAGTAAACTGGCTCGACTTTATCTCTTAAGGGTTGACTTGACACACCTAATTTAAAATTATTCTCAAAAAATTTAGAATTAAAAGGGTTTTAGGTGTTACAAGAGTTATCTTGGGTAGGATCTTTGGCTATGTCTTGGTGCTCCTTTTGAGGCTCAAAGTCTAGTTGAGCTTCAAAGGGTACTTCTTGGTGCTTTTTTTTTCATCCTCTCTTAGGAGGCTTCATTGTCTTGTTGTTCATCTACATCTGCTTCTATTGGTTCCACTTGGGTTACTTCTTGCTTATTACTAGTACCTTACAAAAGTTCTTTTGGTTTGCCTGCCTTAAAAGTATGTCATGAAGGGTTCCATTCTCTTTCTAAGGATGGTGTTTCTGGTCTCCACTTGTAAGATATCTACATATCTTTGAATGATATTTATCTGTCTTCAGTATATGTTGCCACTTTGTGGCTTTTTTCCTAAGGTTTTTATAGATCAACCTTAAATCAAGTCATGGAGTAATTCACTCGTGACCTTTTTTCTACTGCAATGTCCATCATTAAGGGTCGTCCCGCTATATTAGCTATGAAACTTAGGCCTTCCATGATCCAACATTCCATAGGAATATTTTGGAATTTTTCCCATACAAATGCCTTGGTTATCTCCTCATTTACACTCGCATTGAGGTTCCATTTTTGAAAAACAATGCCCTTCCCTAGATATGCCAGGGACCTTGTTATAGTTCCGATTACATTCCATAAACAGTGAAAATTTTAAATAGAAATTGATTAGAGATTGTAATTAAGATTTCCAACAACCTATAATTGATCCATGTCTTAGATAAACTTCTTTGAATGAGTGGGTAGGCAGGTCTCTTACTAATGAAAAAGCCAATCAGCACACGATTTAGTTTTTACATACGTTATTTTGCTAGGTTTTGAGGGGCACTATAACTATCCGATCTACTTTAACTTCTGGAGGGTACAAAGTTAAAACCTTTTCATCGAAATTCCTTTCAAAAGCTCTAAAAGCACAAACTTTAGGTTCGAGGAGAAAAGTGGCTCATTTCTGGCACTCTTGGGTTTTGGCTAGGATTAAGGGGTTTTGTCACAGTACATTCAAAGGAATGGCTCTTTAAAGGAAGGAAAGGAAACCGAATTTAAGAGCGAGGGTTTGACATAGGGATTTAGGTAAAAGGGTGAAAAGCTAAGGGTGGAGAAGCTAAAAGATGGGTCATTTGAGGTGAAGGAGACAGGTTAAAATGGCAGTTGGGGATTTAGGTTGGGGAGATGGAATGGGTTTAAGGTTAGGGTAAAAGATAGTGATAGGCTTGGAATTTATTTTCTTTTCATACCAGTTTTAAGCCAAATTAATGTTTAATTGCTCCAACTTGATGTTAAAGTGTCTAAATATCATTTACATTCATGGATATGTAGATTGGAAGTCAAAACATCAAGAAAATTTGATAAAAGGCAAGAAAAAGTTGGAAATCAAGAGTAAAATGGCACTTCAGCCAGCCTGTCGTTTTACTCAGCCAGGCGTCGTTTTACTCACGTTCTAGAGACTTAAACATCGGTGTTCCTGAGGCTCTATTTAATTCTAATCAAGTGCTTTTTTGATAGTTGTCATGCATTTTTCAACTCCAATTTGCTCCAACTTGTCCAAATTGAGTCCATTTGCTCCTAGCAAATAAATGAAGGTCTGGGAATCAAATTTGCAGGAGCTAACACTGAAATTTACAGAGATTTCAAATCAAATCTCTTAGTTTTCTCTTTTCTCTTCCTAGGTTAGGTTTTCTTTTCTTTTTCATTTCCAGATCTTGTATATTGTAATTTTAGGTTGTTTTGAGGATTCAAAGGAGTTCATAGATGTTTTGGGAAGCTGTCTAACACTTTGTTCCATTATGTGGTGCTTTCTAAACACTAAATTCATTAGTTTTGTACTCCTTTGTTCAAATATATGCAAGAACACATTCTACCCTTATTTCAATCCGAATTTCTTGTATGTTTATGATGTTTAAGCTAAATTATAGCTTTAAACAAGTTCTTGAATGTCTTAAGTGCATGATTAACAAAAGTTTGGATCATAATCTTTTTTTTATGTGAATGTTTAATGGTTATTTTGAGTTGGTCACTTAAAATAAGATCATAATTTTTTAGGATTCGAAAATCTCTACCTAAATCATTAGAAAAATCTGTAAACAACATGGTTCAATCCTTGGATCTGAGAAATCTAACTTGGTTATCACGAGGGCACTAATCTTGAATGAAATTTAGGATCAGAACTTCTTAAAATTTAAGCCTAATGCCTATTAATTGATGAAATAGCCAAAGATCAATTTAGGATGGTTAAAGAAAAGGCATAGACTTAACCATAGCTATGTTTTGAGTTAGTGAAGGCCTTAGATTAGAGATTCCAATTCATTTCATAAGTCACTTGAGTCATTTAGACCTAGTCTTGAGCAAGTTAATCAATTAATAATCCTTAGACAATTTGGAGTTTAATTAAAGAGTTGGAAAGTTTTTAGCTTTGTTTTTAGTTTTTTTTAAGTCTATCTAACCTATTAGTTTTAAGCCCTTGGTTTCCTTAGATAATTGTAATCTAATTTCCTTAGTAATCACTAATATACATTCTCTCTATAGGTTCGACATCCGGAGTGTTAAAAAAGCTTCACTTTATTAATTATAACCAGTACACTGTCGATAAGTTGATTTGGTATTTGATTTGAATTAAATGTTAATTGATTAATTTATTTGAGAAAAAAAAAGTAATACCAAATCTACCTAGCAAGTTTTTGGTGTCGTTGCCAAGGAGAATATGGAATATTGTGTAATATGAGAATGAGAGTTTGCATGAGTCTTAGGAGCGATTTAGAGAGTTACTTGCCACTTATCCTATGCACAACTTTAGTATTTGTGAGCAAGTGCATATATTTTATCTAGGACTTATAACATCAACTCATAGTATTATAGATGCTGCTGCTGGTGGTACTCTTATGCGTAAAACCCCAAGTGAAGCTTATAGATTAATTGAGGACATGGAATCCAATACATTTTAATATAATTCAGAGTCTTATCATAAGCAACCATTTAGAGCTCAAGCTATTAATGATGTCCCAATCTTATAAGCTTAAATAGTTTCCTTAGTAAGCAATTGGAAGGTTTACAAGCAGATCG
>JAOXYD010228804.1:0-18171 GCA_028565735.1 Pinacopodium congolense
TCAATGAAAGTAACAAACCATCGGTTTCCAGACAAAGAAGCAATCTGTGTAGGTCCCCAAACATCAGAATGAATAAGTATAAAAGGAACAATGGCTTTATTATCACTTAAATGGTAAGAATTTTTAGTATGCTTAGCATACTCACAAGCGTCACAAGATAAAGAATCAAACCAAGTTCTAGAAAATAAATTGGGATATAGTTTTTCTAAAATTTTAAATGATGGATGTCCTGAACGCCTATGGCACTATATTATTTCTTCGTTAAGATTCTGGTATTCCCTAAAACCGGGTAAGCCTTGATTGTCTTCCATCATGTATAAGACATCATGCTCTCTACCACTGACAATAATTAGGAAAAAAATTCTACGTTACAATTTAGAGCTTTAGTGATAGCATTAACAAATAAAAGATCGACAGGGAATTGAAGAACATGAAGAATAAAAGACAGTTTAATATTACGAGTACAGATAATGGAACTTGTCCCAAAGATAGGAGTTAAAGACCTATCAGCTACCCTGACACTATTCCACTTTAGACAAGAAGAGTAGTTAAGAAAGCCTTTAGAAATGTTTGTCATATGTTTATTCGCACCAGAATCAATAATCCATGAGCCAAGTTGACCAAAAGTGTTACCTAAATTGAGAACATTTGAGGTGGCACTGGAGGAAGAGTTGAGTTGTGACATGAGACATCTGAAATACTGAATTTCATCAGAAGAGAGACTATCAACTTAATCAGATTCCTTGGATGGTTATACAATTTCTAGCAAATTTGCTTGAGCCCTTGTGGAGTTAGCTTGTTTTCCCCCTCGGCCTATAGTAGGTCTCTCATGCAACTTCCAATAAGTCTCTTTTGTATGTCTAACCTTTCCACAGTAATCACAGTGCAAATAATCTTTATCAGAAGTAACATCCTTCGGCTGGTCATGAGTAATATGAGTTATTAAGCCCGACTTCTCAATTGGTGCAATGTAAAGCATAACATTTCTTTTGGTCCCTTCCTGCTGGATTAAAGAGTGTGCCTCCTCAAGCAAGGGAAAAGGAGATCTACCAATAATTTAAACTCTCAACTGATCAAATTCTGTATTTAAACCAGCCAAAAAATCATAGACTTGCTCCTTTTCAAGCATGTTTTGAATCAATACCGCGTCATCAACACACTTAACCTGAAAATCTTGATAATAATCCAATTCCTACCATAAATTACCCAGTTCAACAAAGTAATCTAAAACAATAAGTTGACCTTGCTTTGTGCCATGAATTTTGTTCCATACTTCAAAGATTCGAACATCATTGCCTATACGAGAATAAGTGGTTTTTGCAGCCTTCTATATTTTCTTCGCAATGTCAAGTAGTAAATATTTTCTGAAAATATTAGGTGCATTGAATTAAGAAGCCAAGACATAACCAATGAATTATCATAGTCCCATTGACTAAAGGTAGGATCAATAATAGGTGGTGGTTTCTTATTCCCATCAATATAACCTCGTAGCCTTCTCGCCTTAATAGACTGCAAACATGATCTAAACTAGGCTAAATAAGTGCTACTGCAATCTAGTTTAATAGGACTAATTAACAAATAAGGACTATCATTAATTAGATAGTATTTCTCTACCACCTTAGAAGCTTTCTTAGTGTCTGAGATAATGCCAAGACAGCGGTGAAGAAGGAATCATAGAGAAAAAAAACAAACTCGAAAAAAATACACCAGCAGAATCTATCCACGGGAGGTCTGGGAAAAAAAGGCAACATCGGAAGTGACCAGAAAGTAGTTAGTCAGAACTAGGACATTTCGGTGAATAGGGCTATCAAAAAACAAAGTTGAATGGTGACCAAAGTTGATGCCATGCGCTACTCATGCTGGTGAGTGGAAAAACATGCCAAAGTGACCGACGACGTCTGTGCTCACGTGCAAGATTAGACGATGCCGGAAAGTTGGGTGTCGGCCGAACTTCCCTTGGGCTATGCTCTGTTGGTGGCATTGTCAAAGGATGATGACAAAACACAACCTCTTCACCCTTACTGTAAAGATAATATACTGAACCTATTCTTCTGAAACAACCTGTTCTTTCAAAACAATCTACTGTAGAAAGGAGTAAACTCAACCTTCAATCGGCAGTGGCTCTGATACCATAAAGATTTTAAGGAATAAGCTAAACCTTTTATTCACTCTTACTCTTAAAATATGACTACAAGGGATATATATACATATAAACTCTACACTTATCCTAGTCTATGAAAAATACACTATTACCCTTACTTACTAATTATACATAATAATCAACACTTTTATAGTAGCACCATCATTATTATAGGTTGAATTATAACTAGGAATTATATCCTTCATAAAAATTAACTTAGGTGCCAAGTTTAAAAAAAAATTAAACACTTAATTCACCCTCCTCTTAGGTGGTATATAGTGCTAACAATGTCTTTTAAAAATTTGACGTACTTTGTCATCTATGATAAAGCCTTAACAAAAGATAAGTTAATATGCAATTGTTTAAAAAGTTCAAGAAACTTACCAAATTGAGCATTAATATGTTCTTGATTCAATATTGTAGGATATGATGATCATAACCTGAACTCTTTAACTAGACATTTCTTCTTGCCATAATCTCCCTTCTTCTTCTCATTCTCACTTTCTTCAACGTTAACAATTTGTTGTTCTCTCTTTAAAAACCTATTATTTTCAACTCCTTTCCACTCCTTAAAGTTACTGCTTTTACATACTATTTTGGATTGACTTTAATATTACTTGGCAAGCTCTCTTATGGTCTCTCTATAATTAATTTTGCAAGCTACCCAATTTGATTTCCCAAGTTATAGGAAGAAGATTCTTGATTTCCTTAAACTATTTCTAAACTTCGTATCAAACATTTGATAAAGATATAAATTTAGTCGTCAATTCTTCTAAGCCTTGTTTTCACGCTACTATTGACGGTATCTCAATGAAGATGGCTTGAATTAGCTTGATTTCTCTAAAAGAAATTTTGATGTTGGCTCCATCACATATTATATGTATTTTTGTAGAAATTATTAACTATTGAGGTATTTCTTTTATAATCTACTTAATCTGGCTTCATGAACGTGTTGCCTATTAGATAATCCTGGCTACCGCGATTTCTACCATACCAATCATAATATAAGACTGCTATTGGCTTGCTTGATATATTCCAATTATCTATCTTTTTATTCATCAATTCCAATTGAGCTACCAATGCGAATATAGAGCTCACTTGATAGTTGTTTATGGCTATATTCACTATCAACTCTTTGACTGTTTTAGGTCTTTTATTGTTCGTTGTCTCCCTAGCTATTTTATCTATCATTTTCTTAGTGGCATTATTCAATCCGTTGTAGAATTTTAAACTTACACCCAAGTGGGTAATCCTTTATATATGTATCCTCTAAGTAAGTCCTTATACCTGTTCCATGTCTCATATAAGGTTTCAAACATCATTTGTGCAGAGGCTAAAATATCATTCCTCAACTTAACAGTTTTTATTAGTGAAAGTACGTGAACAAAAATTTTCTTGCCAAGCTATCCCAAGTATTAATCAATCCTAGAGGTGGAAACTTCAACCATGTTTAGTTATATCCATTAAAGAAAATGGAAATAACCTCAATTGAATGGTTTACTCCACCAAAAGGTTCTTTCTCTCACGTAATTTTTCCGTACCCATTGAATAGATATTGGCTCTTGTCATAAAGAATAGAAGGAAGGTTCTTTGTGAGAGTAGTTCATCTCAGGGGAAGAGGGAAAAGGTGCCTTTTACTTCCATACGAGTGCAAATTTTTCTAATTTAAATCTGATAAGAGAAGGACTTGCTGCTCAGTATTTCTCAAAGGTTAACTATTAATCTTGCAATGCTTGATTCCATCCTTAAAAGTTATGGCTTTACATGATTTGGCGTGGACCTTTGTCTGTTCTCCTTAGCCATGTCTCCTAAATTCTACTATCTTGACTCTACCTCTTCTTCTTATTTTAGCCTTTCTCTCTCCTTACGCCCTTCTCTTTCCATCTCGGGGTCAATTTTAATAAGATTAAACTAGTTACTTTTGGTCATGTACTATGCAATGTACCTATAATAAGAGAAAAACAACTAAGTGTTTAAATTATAAATTTAAAGTGAAGCAAACTAAACAAGAGAACTAAAATAAAAATATTTAAAGTAATAGTTTTAAGTTCTCTTAATATCATTAACAATTCCTAACAACGATGTCAAAAACTTGATGTGTGTGTTTTAGTCTACTTTACTAACTTTTATATCTCAAAATTTTAGGCAAGTGCATCTATCATTTCTATTATATATAAGAGATTTAAGTGTTGTTGCTAAAAGTAGTCTAAACCTCCTAATTACTATTTAACCTAATAAATAATTGATTATAAATTTAATAACTAAATTCAAAACTAATCAACTAAACTAAATAAAGAAATACATCAACCAAAGATATGTACAGAAGAAAAGAATTCAATTAGGTAAAGTTACTTAAATTCAGAACTTTTCTTGTATTTATGAAAAATTACTTATCCAAAAAAATTATTTCTTTATAACAAATATCTACTCATGCATCAAAGAACATAGATAATTTACTAGAAAATAAAACCCTTGAATGAAGAATAATACAATCAAATCCCAAAGTTCTTAAAAATAAAATAATTAAATCCCAATGTCCTTCTTATCTAGATAATAAAAAGACTTAATTTATATTTAATATGAGTAAAATAGAAAATCATATAAGAAGTAAAAAAAAAAACTCATTATCAATATCCCCTTAAACTCTAATAGGCTTTTTACCTTTTGTCCTTCAATTCAACATACTAGAATATGTTGATAGCATAGCCTAATTGATTTTTATTCTCTTTTAAACTTTCTTTAGCCTACAAAGGTGATAAAAACAATTGATTTTCCTCTTCTACTTATATATTTTGATGACTACTAGGATTTTTGAAACCCTAATTAGTGATTTAAAGAAGTTTTATCCTAATTAATTGATAAATATCATTTAATTTTAGATTTCTAATACATAAAGTGGTACTTGAACAAAGGGAAAATTACATTGTTAAATAGAAAAATTATGTTATATCTTTCTCTAAAAGTAAAACTAGAAAGATAAACAATGTCATTTATTATAGCCATTGCTTTTTTTATTTTTTATTTTTTACTTTTCTTAAGAGAAAAATGACAGTCCCATCTAGAATAGAATGTTTCATTAAATGCAAACATTTTCCTTTTGTCCTAATGTTGCCAAATTCACTTCTTTCATCACTTAAACTCTAAAATTGAAGACTTACCTGAAAAACTCATAAAAAGACTAATTAAAAGGATAATAATATGTTAAAATAGGTAAAAGTTATCAAATAATATATTAATAAGACTATCTAAATTACCCATTATTAATTTATTACTTGCAATTAATTATTTTTAGGTATATTATATGAGGTTAAGGATTTTCTCTATTAAAAATTTCAAATGGAAGATATATATTAAGCCTCTTATGTCATTGGCATAGAGATTCACAAAGACTAGTTCAATAAAACATTAAGATTATCTATGAAAGTTTATGTTGCAAAGGTTTTGAAATGGTTCACGATAAGCACATATTCATCATGAATAGCACCCATTATTGTAGGGATCAAGTCATATGTGCACCTATGTCAACCCATCACTATGAACCACCAAGGAAATAGAAGGATCAATGATGAGAACTAGGACCAAATGCATGACAAAAGCTCTTTAAGGTTTCATAGTTAAAATATAAGAGAAGGATACCATTTTTACATATCAAGAGATATATCTAAATTTATCACTTATTTAAGTGTTTTAGATGAGAAACAAGCCTCTAGAAGACAGTATAACTTAATGGAAGTCGAGTTCTAGAGTTTAGGTTCAAAGAACATCATTTTAATCAATTGAAAATAGCTAAATGACACACCACATTGGCGTCATTATAGATTGAAAAGTACCACCATTATAGCTTATGAGGAAACATTACAGATAAACTGTATATGATGCACAAAGGTCTTATTCTATGAATCCATCAACTACCATTATAGAATCGAGCAAAGATAAAAGAACAGTAGTCTATCACAATGCCATGGTTTGTCCCCGACAAAACTACTATTATGATGTCTAAGAGGCATGATTAAATTAAACTTATCATTTGTAATCGTAAAATTATCCTTATGTTAGGATTTAGCATTGTTAGGACTATAAAAGCATCATCATTTTGTAGAACTTTTAACACTTTTGAATCAATTGAATTTTTTTTTTCTCATATAAGGATTTTCTTACCCTTTGTTCTTCATCAAGAACTTAAATTTGATCTTATCATGGCAACTTATGGAGATCAATATTATAACTATAGTTCTAATCCACAGGTTTAGTTAAACATGGGTTTTCTGCCCAATCTAAAAATAATCCTTGGAATTCTATTCTATTTATATTTAAGTTTTAAACTATTTGTGGTCTAACGTTCGCATCATTTAGTATAAAGCCTTATTTTTTCCTTCCAATCAAATGTTATCTTTCCCTACTTCTCTTTAATTTGTTTAGTGAAGTTAATTCTTAGTTTCCTGCATACCATTATTTCTTTCATCATTTAATTTTATTCGTAGCGTGGTTAAAATATAAATTCTTATTATCTATTTATTTCTATTCATTGCTTGTTTTTCTACATCTCTTAAGTTTAGATCTAGTGTCCAACATATTTTTTAAAATTTGGAAGAAAAAAAAACAAGAAAGCAAAAAAGCAAAAAAGAGAGAAAAAGAGAAAATTGAAAATTGAAAATAATGAAAAAATTAATATACATACATTCATCATGTATTAAAAATCTATAACATTAACTATCTATTGGCTTTTCTAAGTCAAAAGGGAGAACATAAATCAAGTTTATAGCTCTTTCTATTTAAAATCTATTTCTTTTATAAGTTCCGTGTTGTTCGTGCAAATTCTAAATCCTTTTGTTCCATCATTTTTTGTTTATTGTCATTCGATTTTGATTCTTACATTTGTTTTCTGTTCCTAGTGTCATCCATAATTACTATTATAATATAGTTTGATCATTTCTTGCCTTATTTGGTTAGATCATTGATAGAGTTATTCTTAAATAACTTGTAAAGGAGAAAATTTAGTGGTAAAAGGTAAAAGTGGTGAGTACAATTTAGAGAAAACCAAACTTGAGTGAAACACTAGAGATTTCAAATTACATTGAGGGTAAACATGTGAGGAAGTGTTTGTAAGGTTTCAATTTAATTATTTTTATCACTAAATTACTCTTTTGAGATGTCAAGATGAGCAGTAGTGTAGATAGATATGCGGAGCTCAAGTTATTCATAAAGGCTATCAAAAGTAATTTTAGGTTCGTAATACATGATTAGACAGCATGGAGACTCATACCAAGTCCAAAGCTTCTAAGAGACCTATGATGAAGGGTGAAGAATGGGAAAAAATAGATTACGAGGAGGTTGTATCTAGTTATAATGTGAAAGCTACTATAAGACAACACAGTAGCAATATTTCAAGGAAAAGTGACCCTAAAATGCATTTGGAGTAGGAGTGAAAAGGTGGAGCATGTTTTTGATTTTCTTAAATATTTTGAGGAGAAGAACATAAAGTTCATATATTGTGTTAGCATTTGGTGGTATCAGTTAGTAGGAGTTGCGAGAGACTAATTTATACCTGAAAGGAGATGAATGTGGAGATAAGGAAGAGAATTATTCTAAGTCACTATTACAAAAACTTGTACAGGAAACTACATAGTTCAACCCAAGATTCTAGGATTGTAAAGGACTACTATAAGGAGATGGAGGCAGCCATAATTAAGGTCAATGTGGAGAAGGATTGAGAGGTTACAATGGATAGGTTAGTTAATGGGCTTAATAAGGAGATTGTAGACATAGTGAAGTTATAATAGTATATAGTGATGGAGGACTTGTTACATTAACTAACTAAGGTGGAAAAGCAATTAAGTACATGTATTTGTCTAAGAGTAATGACACTTCTTCATGGAGACCTAGATGGAGAGATAACAAGACAACAACTAAGATGAAGGAGGAGATCAAGGCTAAGAAGGTAAGTACACCATATAAAGGTAAACTTGAACTCAGACCACCTATTAAGTCTTAAGATGTAAAGTGTTTCAATTATCAAGGATTTGGACATATCACATCACAATGTCCAAATAAAAAGGAAATGGTGATGTAGAGATAATTAGCTCCAATGTTGATAAGATGCCACCATTAAATGATAAGAGTGATGTCGAGATTGAAGAACCAATGCATGGAGAGTTATTGGCGACTAGGCAAACACTCAGCATTCAACCTAGAAAGAATAGTGATAAGGTATGGAGGGATCATGTATTTCATACCAAGTATATATGTGTAATAAGGTATGTAGTATGTTATAAATAGTGGCAGTTGCACTAATGCAACTAGTACATTGTTAGATGAAAAGTTAAAGTTATTGACATTAAAGCATCCTAAACCATATAAATTATAGTAGCCTAATTAGTGTAGGAAGATTAAGATCACTAAGTGAGTGTTAATCGATTTTTCCATCAGCAATTATAAGAACGATATGCTTTGTGATTTGTACCAATGCATGTAGGGCACTTGTTACTGGAATGACCTTGGTAATTTGATAGGATGTTGATACATGATAGGTATAAGAATCGATATTCCTTTACTTTGGAAAATCTAACAATTGTGTTAACGCCTCTTAAACCATTGGATGGATATGAATATCAGTTAAGGATTATGTTAGAGTTTTAGATAAGAGGAAACCAGAGAGAATGTAGAAAAAAAAAGTGTGAGAGAAAAGAATAAAAGTACTCAAAAAAGGGAAAAGAATGTGGGAAAAGAGTTAGAGTGTGGAGAGAAAAGTAAAAGGGTGAGTGCCTTTTCCAAAAATAGTAAAATTAAGAGGGTAATAGTGGCAAGGAAATAACTAATTGTACTCATGTACAAGGACCTTCTATTTTCTACTAACGACCTTAACCCATCTTTGCCTTGTGTGGTTATTTTCTTATTATATTATTTGAAGATTTGTTCATAGAGGAGATTACACATGGATTACTGATGATAAGAGGTATTGAGCATCAAACTAACTTTATTTTGAGAGCATTAATACTAAACTGACTAACTTGTAGAATGAATCTTGAGGAGACTAAAGAGATTCAGTGGTAAAAAATTGAGTTGTCACAAAAGGGGTTTTTTAGGGAAAGTCTCAGTCTTTAGATTTTTTTTCAATTTTTTTTAATTCTGTATCAAATTTCTAAAAAAAATCTCTTGCAAAAGGCAATTTAAATTATAAGCTTCCCTCTCCTTTTTCAGATAGCTTTCGTATGCCTATTCCAAAAGTGGTATATTCCTATCATTTTGGTCTCTAAGAAAGATGGGTCATAACATATGTGCATGGATTGTAAAGCCATCAATAAAATCACTATAAACTATAGACCTCTTATCCTTAAATTAGATGATGTGTTTGATAAGTTGCATGGTGTTAGTTTGTTTTCCAAAATTGATTTGAAGAATGGATATTATCAAATTCAAATGAAAGAAGGTAATGAGTGGAAAATTGCTTTTAAATCTAAATATAATCTATATAAGTGGTTAGCAATGGCTTTTGGAATATAAGGTTAATTAACTATATTTTATAGTCTTTAATTAGAAAATTTGTTGTCATTTATTTTGATGATAGTATAATCTATAGTCATTACTTAGATGAACACATAAAGCATTTTCATGAAGTGTTTAAAACTTTGAGAAAGAATCATTTATGTGCTAATTTAAAGAAATGCATATTGTGCATGGAGTTAGATATATTTCTTGGATTTTTTGTGAGTTCACTTAGTATAAGTATAAACGAAGATAAAGTTAAGGTGATTAGAGAATGGCTTATACCCAATAATGCAAATGAGGTAAGCAATTTTTAAGAATTAGAAAATTTTTATGGGAGGTTTATTAAAGACTTTAATTTTATTAATGCTTCATTGAATGAACTTGTTAAGAATAATGTTGAGTTTAAGTGGGATTATGTGCATGATAAAACTTTTAACATGTTAAAGGATAAACTGACAAATGTGCCATTGTCATTTTTGCCTAATTTTGATAAAACTTTTAAAATTGAATGTGATGTATCTATAATTGGTATAGGAGCTATATTGTTGTAATATTTTAAGTTAGTTACATCATAAATTTAATGGGCTTATTGTGATAATTTAACAGGAAAAACGTAAGCATGGAGTTGAAAGGATTTAGTGATAGATGAATATATGGTAAGCTCATATAGGAGGTATTCTTGTCTCATTTTTATAGCATATTTACTCCTAGCAACATTGACGTGTTACCTGTCATCATTTGTATCCACTTATTGTATATTAATTTGGTGAATCGCATAAGGTTCATGGTATATATATATATATATATAACTAATAAAAAGCCTTATCATCGATCCCAGAATTAGGAACCGTTAACCTTATGCATGCATCTATTACTCCTTCTCCTTCCACGTATTACATTCCTTACCTAACGGGGAAATTTTGAAACCCACTTGTTCCGAAAAACAGTTGTTAAGCATTACATGACCATGTTCAACAGACCGTTAGAATCAATCAAGATCGTTACTTTCACTATATTCAAGTAATAGCTATAAATGAGAAGACTTGGGTTTTCACTATATTCAAGTAATAGCTATAAATGAGAAGACATGGGTTCTATTAATGTTATCACCTTCGTCAACCAAATTCATTGCTCACGCAGTGTCGACCGTAATTTACTCTTCTTTATAATTCCTTCCTGCTGAAATAAGCTACCATGTGCGTTGACTTGGGCTATTCTTCTTTTTCTTAACAATTAAGTACCCAACTAAACCGATATTATCTTGTGATATCGTGATCTTTTGCAAAAGAATTGCTTGGTTCTTTCTCCTCACTCGGCTAAAATTCCTAACGTAAGACTAGGAATACATTTAGCCTTTATCCTCCTCGTTCATATGAACTTACTCGGCCACAAATTGTCAGGAGATGGCTGCACGCACTGTTGATTCCATATCAAATATTACTTATAGAAAGAAAATTTGTAAGTTTGCTTTCCTTTTTCTTCTCGTGACAATGGAGCCTTTTGCTTTGTAATGGGTTAGTAATATTGCTGTCCTCAACTGAGAATCTTCCTTCTTGACTTTAGCATCGCAAAATTATTGTTAGGTCGTTCTTTTTGACCAGGGAGCACTTTTGCTACCTAAGGTCCAAGGCTAATTGACTGCAAAACTGAGCTTGACAAACATTTTCTAACAATACAAGATCCTTTTCATCTCAGCTCCAGAAGCTTTCCACATTGTCTAATTTTATTTTATCATGATAAAGGTCCCATGAGGCAGGTCAAAGATAGATAGAGATCGAGCAAGGTATATGAAAAGCAACTTCATAACACTTAAAATGACAAAGCCTTATTTATCAACCTGAATGTGTACTTATGTATTTGGTATAAGCTATTATAATAAAACTTCTAAATGACAAACTCTTCCCATTGTGGTCAGAGGGTAATTCACGTTAACTGCTTTCGTCTAAGACAAATTACCCGTACCAGTAACTTTAGCGTTGGCCAAGGACGAGAACACTAGGTTTATTTTAAGTAATTATTTACAACACTAGAAGATATCCTAAAAGATTGATGAAGTTCCATTATATCCTACCTCTCTTACGATGCATGATGTATTCTACTCAGGTTTACAAAATCTAATGGAAAGCTTTTGTACCAAAGAAGTGTTCAATTCTTTTAAAATTTTGCTATCGTAATTCATTTAATTCACAAATAGTATTAAAAATAAAATAGATGCGGTTGGCATAAACCTATCCTATCATATATGCAAATGAGTGAAAAGATTAATAACAAAAGTCCACCTATCTTTATTCGTATATCTAACATTTTCCTAATAATTTATCTCTACACTTTTTTACATGTAAATCATAACTAATTTCTTTTCCTAATTTCTTTCTTAAATGTGCTTAACAATTTTAAAACTAACTAAAGAACAAAATGTTTCTTACTAAAAGTTAACATGTGTTTATGTAGAATTAAGTTTGAATTACTCCAGTTTAATTCATTAGTCCATACAATATACACTGCAAATTTAAATAAGTTTCCATTAGCCCATAAAATTTTGATAATGATTTGTGTTCATTGTATTATCGAATTACATGAGTTCTATAACATAATACTCAACTAATAAAAATTTTACAAGTGTATAATCTGAAGATTTCTTGCAAGTATATAAATGGGGAAGCTTTCCATCATTTAATGATGATGTCCCATACGGATTTCATATTGACTTGAAAATAGACGATAGAAGTGCATATTAGTGATTCATGATGCTAACGTATGAGATTTTGACATTATTGTTGGAGATGTGTAAAATTTGATATTGCTGGATATCCGAATCCATTTGATTTTCCTATGTCTAGGCAATTATCCCTTGTTTAAGCTCTCGACAATGTTTTGGGCATAAGTTTATATATAGTCTCATAAATGATACACTCATATGGTTTATAGTTTTTTTTTTCATCTATTAATTGATAAAAGAGTAGTTATAATTTTGAATCAATTATATAAATTTTCAAATTTTAAAATGGATGATAAAAAATCTTATTAAAAATTTTCTCTATAGAAGAAGAAAATAACATTTTTCAAAGAGACCTTTAATCGGTGAAAATATGACATAATCTAAGTAAGTAATTATGTTAGATCATATATATATATAGTTATATTTGATCCAAGTTTTTATATGATATTTCCTTCAAATTATATTAGAATAAGGCTTAAATATTTGCTTTTTTTTTTGTTCTATCAAATTTTGAAATGTTCACAGTAGATATTTACATCAAAGGATAGATATGTGTATCTACTGATAATGATCTATTAGAATTCATGATCTACAATAAGATAGATAATTGGTTTTAAATCCAAGGATATTTTATTGTTGTGATGTTTTATTTTGAATAAAATAATATTCAAAAATTTCATCCATGTACACTTACGAAAGAAGAAAATAAGACATTAATTTCTATCATGACTTGGAAGAAATTTGGATAATTTCTTGTATCCACTCCAAGCACTAGTTTATGCAATTAGGCCATAAACGTGTCACTCTTTACATCTTTTTTCAACCTTTTTTTCCTATTATTTTCAAACATGTTTGTATTGATGAATGCAAAAAAAAAAAAACATTGGGAAATAAGAGCTCTTAAAATCAAAACACAATAGATCTATGGATATTCTATGTGAATATAATATTTTACAACAATGTGTATCAAGATTCATCATATATTCACTATTTATAATCAACCAAAGCCACCAATTTTTCCTATTTTCCACTAGTTGCTCTTTATGGAACAATACATATACAAGTTAAGCCTATCAAAATTCCACTTAAGTTTTGGGATAATTTGGGCAAATCCACTCAGTCCACCATCAACAATAATTTGAAGCACGACGCAGCTACGATTAATATTTTTATTCATAGCATTGAGTATTAGATGGCTTGATGGCATTGCTATTCCACCACTATTTGTCACTTGATATATCTTATGTTATATGGATTGAGGAATGTTGTCATCAACACATGCCAAGCAAAGAAACTGACATTGACAAAGGAAACATTAGAGGTTGCATAATGTCATTGTTTTGGTGTAAATATGGCATAATGGTAGACTGTTGATGAAGGGGTATCAATACTTCTCATCGATGGTAATAATGGAGGCACTAGTGATTATGATTTGTATTGTTCAAGTTTGTTTTATGGTTTCTAAGAAAGCACACCTATATTTGGATAGAAGACTAACATTGTTCAAAGTCTGTTTTCATTTTACTTAAATAAGCCTAGTTTAGTTTTGGTGAATTAGGTTGTCATTTGGTTTTAAAAAACCGTTAATTAAACTTATTCTTAATTTAGGTCTTAAAGAATAATGGTCAAAAATAAGTGCCCCTTACATATCTATGAACAAGCATATACAGGCCAATAGATTAGTGACTTTGGACCAATGTCATAACTATTTGGTGTCCTAGTTTAGAACTAAGCTAAATTCAATCCATTAATTCTACAATCTTGTTTCTTATTAGATGAGTTAATTAGATTGGGTATAATTGATAATAATAATAATAATAATAATAATATTTTTAGAATTATGTTTCTAACGGGAATACAATATTGCTTGGATTTGTTAATGTTTCAATAATACTTAGTAATTAATTTCTAAGTAAGAATGATTATGGAATTGATAAATTCAAACTTAAATTAGAAATAAGCTTATAATTAAAAAAATAATTAAAAATAATTTTTAATTAAATCCAAATGTCTTAAGTTAATTAGTTTAATAACAATAATAATCAGAAATAAGTTTCTAATTGAATTAAAATTGTGTAGGTGTTTAGTATAGTTAGAAATAAGCTTTAATTATTATTTCAAATGGATCATAAGTCTCGATCCCATAACCTATTAAGTTTAATATAAAGATTGGATTGATCAAGTAATAGGTCCTACAGTGAGACAAACTAAAGAAAATTGGTTATGAATAATACATATTTTTTTAATCATCATTTCAAATGTTTAATGACTAAATTTAAATTCTCCTTATAAATTTTCATTCTTCCATGTTTACATGCGATTTTGTGAAATATACTTAGCTTATCAAATAATATGATTTATTTAACATTACCATGCATCAAATAATTTTTTATTTAATAATGCTCATCTGCAATAATGTATTTATTAGGAAAGTTCTCTAAATCAAATAATTTGTTTATTTGGAGGGCATACGTTCAAGTAATTTGTTACTTGGTAACTATCTTGTGCATATAATATGTTTTCTGAACATTTATAAGGACACACAACTTCTTGAATTGATTTTAGGAAAAGATCATGGAAATGAAAAGGCTAAGAGTAATACACATATCTAAAAGAAGACAACACATCACTAGCTTATTGAGACAACTGGAAGATTGTCATATGCGACTAAGAAAAGACTTGAGGACTCATATGTCAACTATCTATGTTATGATGGCACAAGTATCATTCTAACCCTAAAATTTTCACTAATATTTAGGCCAGACCCTAACATTTCAGAATATTCAAGTCAGACCTAACATTTCACAAGCATTCAAAAAGAGCACTAATGTTTTTAAAAAAATTAAAGAAACTCTGATCTAACTTATATTAAACATTCTATTCAAGGTTGTTTTTGAACGTTTTTAAAACATTAAGGTTCTTTTTGAACATTTATAAAATGTTAGGGTTCTTTTTGAATATTTTAAAATGTTAGGATCTAACCTAAATATAGATAAAAACATTATGGTTGATATGATAATTTTTTCCATACTATGATCAATGAACTCTTACAGTTAAATTACAGAAACTTCATTTATCAAGTTCAATTCATTAAAACATTGTATAGGACATTATTGCCTATAGGTGGAGTTATTAACGAGAATATGGAATGATCATCGACAAGAACTAACTTACCTAATGGTACTATGCTTTTTAGTAGAGTATAGAAAGAGAGAAGAATTTAAGAGCATGTTTCATTATGGTTTATCATTAAACATTGTTAAGATGATTACATGATGTTTAATGCATTATTAAAATTACTAATTGATTCAAGTACAGCTACCAATTAATGAATATTATTCATTTATTATAATGCAATAATATTTCAATTCTTTATTAGTTCATATATGTGTGTGTGTTTGTTTGTTTGTTATATAAATATATATATACACACACACACACACACACACACATATCATCCTTGAGATATGTGTAAATACAGACATCTAAATTAAATGATTAATTGTCGATCAATTATTATATAGATGATGATTGGAAATTTGGTGATCTTTTGATTCTAATTGTAATTGTGAAAATAATTTGAGTTTTTATTTAAATAGTTTCATCAAATTATTAAAACTAATAAAAATCACATAATGAATATATCACTAAGGAGAATATGTGTTTAAGAACAATGCCTACTTCATTTAAAAAAATTATTGAAAATTTTCACTTAAGCTGAAAATTAGAATGCCGATAATTTGAAAACTTTGTATTTTGAAAATGCAATACATATAGGAAGAGTATAAGGCTCTTATCTTACTACATGAAATCATGATGATTCCTAAGAGAAACATTATGATTCAACATAGGAAGATAGTAAGACATATGGTTTGTGTAAAAGAAAAATCTCTTCGACTTATGTAATATGGATAATTTTGTTATGTTTGAATTAGGGATGTATGATCATGCCTCTAATACACAATTTCTATTGGTATTTTACTTGTAGTCTCTCGGCAATTGACTTATGGTCAATCACTCATTCACCATTAAGTTTGACATATAAATTAAAAAATATAAATATAAATAACTATAAAAATAAAAAATTTGGAGGTTAATGCATTCAATACTAAGGTATTTAAAGTAAATGTCAATCATAGTTAATAAAATGAGGGATACTAGTAATATCTTATCAAATATGCAGCAAGTGAAAGTTTTACACATTATTTGCCTCTAAATTAAATAGTATAAGAAAAAGGCATTAAAGTGACAATAAATAAGGATGCTATGATGTGCTTATTGTAAATGTCTTAAGGCTTATACACTATATAGTAAAGACTATATAACTAAGACATACTCATAAAAGGATAAAATTAAAATAAGGAAGCTCCGTGGTGAGTTTAAGTAAAATATGGAAAGAAAGTCTTCCATAATTTTAAGGATTCTAAGATAGGTGGAGGCTATCAAATTAGGAAAAAGGAAAAGGACATCACAAGAAGAAGGCTCTTATTTGCTATCACGCCTTTAGGTAACCTAGGATTCTATACTAATTTTTCCTATGGTGGAAAATGATAAGGCTTTTAGAATAATCATCCTTATGATTTTATGTTAGATATTTTTACAGTATTAGCTGATGATTAAATATATTGTTGCTTAACTACCTTATTTATAGTCTAAAAAATAAAAATGCATAATAAACCATTTTATGGTACAAAGAGCTATTAATTCATTGCAGTTAACTCATTATGATATTTGTGGCAAAATGAATGTGAGAGTAAGGCACATGGCTAATTATTCCATCACTATTATTTTTGATATAGTTATATCTACTTGATTTTTTTATAATTTAAAGCATCATGTTGTTTCCAAAAGTTTACGACTTTTGATAAGAACCAATTAAATAAAGCACATAATAACTTTAAGAACTGATTAAGGCTAAGGGATCTTTTGAGTACTTATCTGATCAACTTAAAAGGTCAAGTGATGGAAATTAAAGGAATAAACAATTTTTAGGGTGAAAATGATAGTGTTTTTAAGTGTTATTTGGTGTAAATTTACCCCTATTTTTGTGTTTAAATATTTAATTTGTAGGTTGATGTGAATATCTGAAGAATTGAGCAAATAGGATGTAAAAGGACCAAGTTCTAAGACCAATACAGTAATCTGAACAACCCACTGTATTACTCCTGGAGACTCCCGTATTACTTCAAAAATATTAGACTAATACGATGATCTTTAGCCCACCGCATTGAGATGGTGAGCCCGCCGTATTGAGCCTTGTCTTCTTCTCCAATCAATAGCTACTCTTTCGTTATAAGTAAAGGACATCTCCACGCTCCAAAACCAAGTAGCTTAGGGGATTAAACTTGTTTCTCTTTCCTATTTTTATATTCGGCATAGTTTTAGGTTAGTTTTGTTTAGTTTTGTTTAGTTTTTGTTTCAGTATTTGTAAATTCAGTTTGCAAGTTGTATTTGTAAGTTCCAATTGCTGTAATCATGTGGTTAAGAGTTAGATTAGCATCTCATAAACATCTTTGGTAAACTCTAACCCTTAATCTTATGTATTAATGTTGTTTTTATTAATTAATCAAAGTTTATGTTATTTAAGTTAATTATCATGTGATCTTTGATTAATTTATGTGCTAAATGATTAATTTCAGTTAAGTTAGGTAGTTAATTGTGTTTATGAATGGTTAATTGTGTTAATTAATGATTAATGCATGATTAGTAATTAATATTTGTTTATTGAATGCTTAATGCTTATCCTAAACTAATCACTTAGGATATTGTTAACAAATAATCTAGGATCTGATAATCTCTACCTAGGTTGTTAGAAAAATCAATAAAG
>JAOXYD010228823.1:0-18170 GCA_028565735.1 Pinacopodium congolense
TTTTCCAATTTTTAATCAAATTCTCTAGATTTTTCCTAAATAATTGTAATCCAATCAACCTAGTAATTAAGTAACTTATTCCCCGTAGTTTGACACTCGGAGTTTGAAATATTACTCCACTTCATTGTTTTTGCGATAGGTGCATTTGCCTTAAAAGTCCGTTGGTTTTTAAAGTAAAATCATTTCAAAATCGCCTGTCATTTTAAAGTCACCTAACCAACACAACATATATATGGAACAATGGCATAAGATTTTATAAAATTAATTTTCCCTAGATTACTAACCATTTGAGATTATGAAAATGATTTTCTTGTGGAATTCATATCTTGAGTGTCTTTAAATTGAATATGAACCTTAAGTAAGATATTAGTATCCTATTCCCACACCTATGACACTTATGAGCATTCATTGATTCTATTACCATGTGAAAGGTAGTTTATCGCTAAACAACCACTCATGAAAGTGTCATGACACTCTTAAGATGATCCATATGTTTTTAGTTTTCATCTTAGCATATTATTTTTACCATTACATTGATTCATTACCCAATCTTTTGATATAAAGGAAAACATTTTGTCATGAATGTCCCCTATTTACTCAATTAAGTTTATTCGATTAAGTTTGGTTAGAGTGTCTTTCTAGCCTTTTAATTTGAGGGAAAAAATCTAGTCCTAAATGTATCCCATTTACTCAATTATATCATGACTCACAACTCACTAATAACTCTATTCGTAAGCCTAATTTTTACTAAGGCTATTGGAATATGAACAATATATTCAACATATTTAATTTCCATAACTTTATTTATGTTTGTAGCCTAGCTATTGGAATATGAACAATATATTCAACATATTTAATTTCCATAACTTTATTTATGTTTGTAGCCTATGTTCTTTCTTTTAAATCAATTTACTTTTATGAAAGATCACTAGTGATGCCTATTTATTTAAGCCCAATTATCTACAAATGCATCAAAACAAGTTTCAAATATGCCAGAATAAATGTATAGTATCTTGATTAAGTTGCACGTTCAATGGAAGATATTCAAGCCATGAAACATTCAAACCTCGTGGTGAAATGCATAACATGTTATATGAACACTTAATCCAACTAAGCTTAAAAGCATATGTATGATAACAAACAAAATGATATGATGAATGCAAGCAAGCCCCTTCCCCATGCTTGAACAACATATTGTCCTCAATGTGGAAAAGGGGGAACAACATAAAATAAGGCACATATAATAAAACAGAAAAAATAAAAATAGAAGACATTAATGGTAAGAAGGTTCATGGTGATTGAGGTACAAAAGGCCCTTAGATTCCTTCCTCTTTAAATAACTTTAGTAGCTTCTTAGATTGATAGCATTTTTGCTGTGTCACTTGCTTCATTTGCTCCTTTATGGAATCCATACGTCATTCTAACTTCTTATGATTTTCTTCCATTCTAGTTAAAAGGATTTGCCATCTGTCACCTTCTTCATTAAAATCTTCTAAGGAGGTGTAATTATCGCCTTAAGGTTAGTGGGAGGTGGCTAGCCTTATTGTTGTTCTATTTAAAAATAGCTCTAGTTTAGGGATCTCATAGTTCCATTCCCTGGATTTCTAAAATATTAGCATGTCTTAAATGCACAATAGTAAAATACTCACCATACAAAAGGGTTAATCCATCCAAATTGACACCTTGGATTGAGAAATAACAATTATTGCAATCAAACATCAAACTATCATCAAACTATTTAACTTAAAAATTTTCAAAGGAAAAAAACATGTTACAAATCTCAGTCAAACACACACGTATATAATTCTAAAGGAAAACTATCTATAAGAAAAATATGCTAAAGTTAAGGTCATTAGCTTGACCATTCCTTAATCATAACATGATCAAAGAAGAGAAAGGAAGGATATCACCTCCCTTTTATGTGAAAATATGCCTTCAAACTATGTCTTGCATCTATGATCATTCATTTCACATTTTCTGCCCTTTTTTTTCTCTAATTGTAAAGCTCCATACTTAAACACTTGAATAACCTCGAATGAACTACTGTAATAGGATTTAAAATTTCTTAGAAATAAAAGAGGACATGAATTAAATAGAAACACCAAGTCACCACTCTTGAATTCCTTCTTGTTGAAGTGATGAGCATTATGCCACCTCTTCACTCTCTTTTTATACAATTTGGCATTCTCATAAGCATTATGTCAAAACTCCTCCAATCCATTAAGTTGTAACAACCTCTTATCACCGATTTCTTTCCCATCAAAGTTTAATGCCTCGGTGGCACAATGTGCTTGATGTTTTAACTCCATAGGCAAGTGGTTGGCTTTCGTATAGAGAAGATGGAATGGATTTGTATGTATCGATGTCTTAAACATAGTCCGGTATGCCCATAGTACATCATCTAAACTCAGTTCCCAATTTATCTCCAAACCACTCCCTATCTTCCAAAAAATTAACTGCACCTCTCTATTCACAACCTCTACTTGACCATTTCCTTATGGATGGTGCTGACAAGTTTGCAAAACTATGTAACTTGTTTTAGCTACAATACCGTAAGTGCATTAGTCGTAACTTGTAGTAAGGAAGTAGATATAAATCCCACATATATTGAGTTTAGTAACCACTTAACTTAGGCTTTACTTTGTTTAAAAAAATGATTTCAAATGATTAAAAACTAGAAATTAAACTTAAATTAACTAAACAAGGAATAAACAACCAATAGAGATAAAGTGCAGTAATTTGTTAACAAAGGCTTAAGATTAGGAGTTACTCTATCCCTATTTTGCTTCCCTCTTATATTCTTGATCCAATTATGATTGACCTAAGATTTCCTAACGCTTAATTACACTCTCTAAAGGCGTAATTAGTTGACCCTAGTTGAAATGGATTAGAATCAATTATGCTCTCTGTACTTACCATCTTTTCCTAAGCATTCAACTAGATTTTAAGCACTCCTATAGGTGATTTTAAGCATATAGCCAAGGTCTCTCTTCATCTATTTGGAAAATTTTGAATATTTATAGATCCATTAGGAGCTAACTCTCGATACATGACGCAACTCAAATGCCCAAACTCAACCTCTTGGTCTATTGTATAGTATAAGCGAAATAAATATCACAATGCATCATTCATTGAATCAAAAACAATAAGAGCTCTACAAAAAGTTTAAGAACTCCTACAAAGTATTTAGCTACTCATAATAATGAAAAATCCAATAAAATGCATGTTTTCATACTAAAAAGTAATAAAGAGGAAAGAATAAAAACTGAGTAAGGTTAAAAACTCCCCCTCTCTACTCCCAAAAGTTTAAGAACTCCTACAAAGTATTTAGCTACTCATAATAATGAATAATCCAATAAAATCCATGTTTTTCATACTAAAAAGTAATAAAGAGGAAAGAATAAAAACTGGGTTAAGGTTAAAAACTCCCCCTCTCTTCTCTAAATAATTGGAAAATCTAGATGTTAATGTTTTTCACCACTTTTCCGAAGGTATATTTATAGTTTCTGTTCTTGGTTAGCCACTTAATACTTGCCTCTTTTCCTCTTTTAGGTGTTGTTTAATGTTAAATGGAGGCTCCTAGGGTTTATAACACTTATATAGAACGAAAAGGAGGGTCAAATCACTTAAAATCCTATGTTTATCTCAAAACATGCCATTCTTGCTAACGTGATAGTGACAGTGTCATGATCATGATAGAAAATTGATTCTGGAGGTTGTCACAATCGTGACAGTGTCATAATCGTGAACCCTTCCTCTGTCAGCTTGGAACACTCTTCATTCTTTTGGCTATAACTTTTATTTTAGACCTCCAATTGACTAGAATTTTTAACTAAAACTTCCTCACATCTACATCGTGCTACCATACAAATTTCATTGCCATCTAAGCTCTATAATTCTACTTAATGAGTCATCAAAATCACTTGAAGATTTATCCTTAGTTGAATTTTTGTTACTTGCACAATCCATCACCAAAGTGCATCAATCCATCCACAAAATAGCTCAAAATATACCTTAAAACACTGGACAATCAAAAGAAATTATTAAAAGCATATAAGATAATGAAAAGATGCAAAAGATGAAAAAAAAAACATGTAAACTAATGTTAAAGCACACAAAGAAACACTTACAACATATAAAAAACAACCTAAAACAAACTCATCAACTTACCTACACTAAAACCTTTACTTTTCCTCAAGCAAAATCAAACACAATGATTTGTTTAGGGGCTAGAGTTTAGCTCCAAACTCTCTATAAGAAAGCACACTCCCTTAGGCTTGTACGGTGATTACATGCAAAAATAGGTCAAAAGGACTTTGTGAAAGGCTATAATGTGGTAGAGGTTAAGGTAAGTCATTCTTCATAAGTAGTTATAAAACACTAAGTATGCAAAAGGATAACAAAATAAATTTTGGAGATATACATATGAATACAACTACTACTCCACACTTATTTGTTGCTACTCTAGTAGCTAGGTGTAAGAGTATAAGTGCTAAAAATTGCTAAAAATATCTCAGAAAACAAATATTTTAACCTTCCCGACTAATACGTGCTTAATATTCAATTAAACTTATGATTAGGTAGGTTAATGGGGCTAGAGGTTTTAAAATTTGATCGTTCACTTTAAGAAACAAAGAAGGTCAGAGGCTCAAAGGGGTTTGCGAGGGATAATGACATATGTTGGTCTATTAAACTAAAGGTCTAACAGAAAGAGGGCCTTAATCACTTCCATTAAGCGTGCATCTAGTAGATTCAAATTAATTCAGAACAAGGTCTAGAGGTAACTACCTAGGAGTATCACACACACAAGAAATGAGTTGGCCGTCGAATAAAGTCATAGAGGCTCACTTAGGTTCATATTGAAGATCTATCATGCTTCTATACATGACCTAATCACTCAAGCATAAATTTATTAGTAAGTTTATGTGACCAACTACTTAAGCCACTCAACATGATTCACCTTCTCTCTAAGTGTTCTAATTCAACTTTAATCATGCATCTCAATCCCATTCTAACCACTATGATAGAACTTATGGCAACCAATTCATCACAAAGGTTCAAATGTGAGGGAAATTAACACTCTTAAAACTACACATTGATATGCAACGTACATGGCATGCCAAAATGCAAAAAAAAAAACACCAACAATTAAACAAACACAAAAAATTAGCTATCTCTATACACTTAAGAGACATATCGTCCTCAATGTGTGAATAGGCATACCAAAACTACAACATAAAGCAAATCATAAAAGAAACAAAGCACAAAGCAACACAACACAAAATAAAGAAACAAACACAAGAAAAACATAACTGAAGGGAGGGTAAGAGAACTTATGGAGAGGGTGGGGCTGATGGAGTTAGGCATGGAACCTGTAGTCCTTGTAATGCGCAAGACTTGTGGATTTTTTACTCGAGGTAGCGTTGGCACCTCATGACCATCTGCATTTTCTCATTCATTGCACCCAATTGCTATTGCGTTTGGCAATTTTAATTCTCAAGGAGATTATACAACTTTTCCATCTCTCTTTATCATAATTATCACTTGAAGTATCATTAGCGGTGGAAGCAGCGCTAAGATTTCAAGTTTCACTAGAGAATCTATGTTTAACTATAGTTAGAGTCTAAGGATCTTAGAGCTCCATGTTATTGTGCCACAGTATTTCTGAACATCACAAGTAAGGAAGATCAAAGTACCCATAAGAAAGAAGGGTTAGACCAGTATTTTCAATCTTAAAGTGTTGTGTTATAACGGTCACGCGTTACTCTATGCCTAAATAATTACCCCTCTTAGTCACCGAATTCACCAAAGCTTGAACAAAATAGAAGGAAATACGCAACTTAATCTTTTCATCCACACACCACAAAAAAAATAATTCCCTAGCTGAGAATTTTTTACTTCTAGTCTTTGAAAAAATAGCATAGGAAATAAATTTTTTTAGTAACAAATGTTCTAGGCTAAGAATGTTAGCATTTGAAGCACTGTGTGCATTAAAGTTAGGTAATTTAGTCAAATAACACCAATAACTATTAGGTGAAAATTCATGATGTTCATCCTCTATATATCCCTTAGAAAACACACAAATTCTATTGAACAGTTTATCATCTAACTTACGAGGTTAACCTCTAATTTGGAACCAAACTACATTTGAATAGTCATAATCCAAACATGGAGATGTAAAAAACTCAAGGGTTGATTCCTTAAAAACTGGGTAATCCATTTGAAAAATTAGTTCCCAACCACCTCTACTATACAACCTTATGAGTCTATCTTTTAGTCTTATGGTTTCCAAAAGATCAAAATCAAAGTAACGAAGTGAAAGGATAGTTCTATCTTTGATATAAGTGTACCTATCACCCTCATTCGTAGAGAATATAAGAAAGGGGGCACCATAATCTATAAGAATGTCTTAGGCATTTCAACCTCCTACTTTCACTTGAATTGGTGGAATAGATTTCCAATAAAGGGTTTTCTTCCGTGGAGGCATGGAGTTCAATTACTTGTAAAAACACATAATTGAAGTGAAAATGAGGAACAAAAAATTAAAATTCACACCCTAGTGAGAGATAGAGAGGTGTTCATAGGTAGAATGGGTGAGGCAGGAAATGAAAACTATAGAAACCACAAAGAAACTGCACAAAACCGAAAATAAATCAATGAAACATACTAGATTGGAGCAAACTTGGATTGAAATGAGCAAAGATATGTGGAGGCTAGGTTGGGGGCTGAAAATAAAAAGAAGAGAGAGTGGGTAGGAGAAAGATGTAGGAAAGAATGAGGAAAGAAGGGTTTCAAAGCCTAAAAGTCTGGTTTCCAAAATTTACACTATCATGATCGCGGGAGAGTGGATTAATCCTCAGGTTGGTTGAATTGCTTTGGCTTGCCTTCCTTCCAAACTAAAGAAAAGAAATTCTTTGGCTTATGTGCATACCTAGCTCAAGTTCCACTATTTGAGTGCCTAAGGTGAGTTTCCAAAGGGTTGGTTTCAATTGGAGATATTCCTCTTTTTAGTTAGGTCAAGGCTTGGTTATCAAATCTTTAAAGAATAGTGGGTGTCTTTTATAACATTTTTGAAAAATAGAAAACTCCATTTAATATTACACTGTATAGAAGGCTTAAGTATCTTTCTTTTGCTCTAGATTGAAAAAGAGAGTTTGCATCCTTATTTATTATGAATTGGGCCTGACATGAGATGTATTAGAACTAGATAGGAGAAAGAGGGTCAAAGGTTAAAGCAATAAAAACTTCTCCAATTAAATCAATGTAATAAAGAAAAGAGAATAGCTTGAATGCTGTAGAAAAATCTCTATTCTTTAGGAATTTTTGTTGATTTCAATTAATTTAAGATAAGTCATATCTTGCTCAGACTAATAAATAGATGCCCTTATGACTCCAACCGACGGGAAGGCCAGACCAATAAGAAGAATATATAATGGAAGCAGAAAGAATCTGTCTTCTAGTTAGTCAAACAACCAATTTCATCCTACTATGTCTCACCTCTTAGCTCTTATGTTTTTCATTCCATGAATCTAGTAGAAAGGGGAGTCCTTATATGGATGGAATCTAGTCACTCTAACCCACATGAAAAAATTGAAATCCATATTTCATTATTGCAGTGGAAGTGATTGAAAAATTTGATGAACTAAAAAAGGCACAATTCCCCTTCTCTAAAACTGTATAATTTAGTAGTTATGTTAACTGAAAAGAAAAGATTGAAAGAATGACGACTTTTGAAAAAATCCATAAAAATAAAAGATTGAAAGAATGACGACTTTTGAAAAAGTCATTTTTTTATTGCTTCCCCTACTTCTTAATTAGATTACTATGTTGGCATGGTGAAAATGAATGAAAAGTTATATGAACGTGCTATTCTATTTTCAAATCGATTGATAAATGCCTGTTGATCTGTTTTGATGGAGGAAAAGAGTAGGAATGGATAGAGAGGGAAACTATCAAAAATAAGGGGAAATTCCCTATTTCCATCTATTTATAAGATAAATCTCTATTTTTGTTTGATTCATTAAAAAGAAATTTATTTGTATCAGATGGCGTCTACACCGTACGTCAAAAAAGGACCTAAACGCTTTTTAGACCAACTCCATTTTCTTATCCATCAGTCCAAGCTCATGTGATGGAGGTAAAAGCAAAATGAAAGTGTAGTTGTCTTATTGTTGTTCACCACCTTGACACATTCCCTTCTTTCCATAGCATCTTCCTACACGGAAAGAAAGAGTGCAGAGCCTAGGCCCGCCCGTAGGTCTACTAACATCAAGTAAGGAGTTTAGCCTAAACTCGTGAACCGAAGTCACTTTTGGAACCATACTTCCCAAAGCTAACACGAGTCCTGTCCAACAAAAATGCACAGTGCAAGCTAAAGTGAGTTGCTATACGGAATCCCCCTGTCATGATCGTGACACCCCTCAATTTAAAACTTCTGTCACCCTCACGACAGGCCTTGAGGGTGACAAAATTTGGACCTTCCTTAGCTTAAATTCACTACAAAGGACCTTCCATGTAAAATAAACGCAACCTATACTTTCCAAATCAAGATTTAACAACAAAAAATACTTAAAAACCCTAATCAAACGTAAGAAAACAAAAATCAAACTAAAGAAAAGATGAAGATAAAGCATGAGACACTTAAAAACTATGCATCAACACATTGAAAAACTTGCAAACTAGACATAACATGCTTCATTTAAGGTCAGGAGCTTGACCAATCTTCATTTCAATCTAGAAGAGTAAAGGAAAGGTAAGAAACCACTTCCCTTTCTTGTGAGAGAGCTCCTCCAAGGTAAAGCTTGAACAAATGCCCATAACCTTAAATGTTTCACCCTTATCATTTTCCAACTCCAAAGCACCTTGGGGAAATACTTGAATAACTTTTACATCTAGACTTGAGACTTCCGAGAAATAATTGAAGTGTTAAATTAAACAAAAGCACCAAATTCCCACTTTTAAACTCCTTATTCTTGATGTGAGCATCATGTCACTTTTTAAACCTTTCCTTGTACAACTTGACATTTTAATAAGCATCAAGCCTTAACTATTCTAATTCATCAAGTTGTAGCAATATCTTCTTACCTGCAAGATTCCAATCCATAGTCAACTTCCGAATTACGCAATAGGCTCTATACTACAACTCCAAAGGTAAATGGCAAGCCTTGCTATAAGTCTATAAGGAGTAATACGTAGAGGTGTCTTAAAAGATGTCCTATACTTCAAAAGCATACCATCTAACTTTAAATCGCAATCCTTTCTTGAGGTGGTTACCAACTTCTCTAAAATCTTCTTGAACTCCCTATTCACCACCTCCACTTGGCCACTCATTTGTAAATGGTAAGGAGTAGCCACTAGATGGTGAATATTATATCTTTTCAATAGAGCTTTAAAGGGTTTATTGAAAAAAAGGCTCCATCCATCACTTATGGTCGCTCTAGACACCCCAAATCTAGTAAAGATCTTCTTGATGAACCTTTAAAGCACATTTCCATCATTGATTTGAGTAGCTACGACCTCAACCAACCTAGAAATATAATCAACTCCAACCAATATGTAAGTGTTACCTAAGGAGGATGGGAATGGTCCCATGAAGTCCAAGCCCCACACATCAAATATGTCTGCCTACATGATGGTGGAAAGTGGCATCTCACTCCTCTTCAAAATGTTTCCCACTAACTAGCATCTATCACACTTCATCACAAAGTCTTAAGCATTCTTGAACAAGTTCAGCCATTAGAATCCACATTCTAAGATCTAAGTAGTAAACTTATTAGCTCCATAATGCCTTGCATAAAGTGAGCTATGACATTGCATGAAATTTCAGGCATTTCATCTTCAAGGACACACCGATGATTCAAACTATTAGCACATATCTTATAAACTATAACTTCATCCCAAATATAATGAGAACATTGAAACATAAAATGCTTCCTTTGTTGATAAGAGATATCAGGGGAAAGAATACCACCTTAGACATATTTAGCAATATTTACAAACCAAAGATAAAAAGGATTTTCTACCATCATTAAGGCCTCATTAGGAAAATTCTCCTCAATTTCCTCTTCATCTTCTTGGTGCCCTTCTTTAAGTTTCGAGATGTGGTCTGCTACAACATTTTCTACTCCCTTCTTTTCTTTAATCTCAATTTTGAATTCATAGAGCAGAAACACCAACTACATGAGCCTAGCCTTGGCATCCTTATTGGTAAAGAGAAAATGTAATGCTACATGATCTATAAAAACAATAACTTATGAGCTTAAAAGATAAGAATAAAATTTATTACATGCAAATACCATTGCAAGCTATTTCTTCTTAGTAGTGGTGTTGTTTAATTATGCTCTAGTTAAGGTCTTGTTTGCGTAGTAGATTTCATGTTGCCTCTTCTCCTTTCACTGGCTAAGTACACATCCAATAGCATCGTTACTTGTATCACAAATAATCTGAAAGGGATGAGACCAATCTGGCGATGCCAAAATGGGTGTCATTGTAAGTACCTTCTCCAACCTGTTAAAAGCATCTAAACAATCATCATCAAAAACAAAAGGCACATCTTTAACTAATAAATGATTCAAAGGTTTAGAAATAAGATAAAAATGCTTAATGAACTATTTGTAGAACCCTGCATGACCATGAAAATCTCATACGCCTTTGATGTTGGTAAGAGGTGGAAGCTTTTCAATCACTTATGTCTTGGCTTGATCCACTTCAATACCTTTATGTGAAATCTTATGGCCCAATAAAACTCCCTTTTGGACTATGAAGTGACACTTCTCCCAATTCAAGACTAGTTGGTACTCCTCGCATCTTTGAAGCACTCTGTCCAAATTACATAGACAATGATCAAAAGAATCTCCAAAGATAAAGAGGTCATCCATAAATAATTACATGAAGTTCTCATTCATGTCTGAAAAAAATGGCCATCATGCACCTTTAGAATGCAATAGACGCAATATATAAACTAAAATACATCCTCCTATAAGCGAAAGTCCCATAAGGACAAGTGAAAGTGGTCTTCTCCTGATCCTGTAGGTATATAAACACTTGATTGTACCCCGAATATCTATCAAGAAAACAGTAAATGTATGGCTAGACACCCTTTCAATCATTTGGTCCAGAAAAGGTAAAGGGAAATGATCTTTCTTGGTGGCCAAATTGAGCATTCAGTAATTAATATACACTCTCCAACCTGTGATAGTCCTAGTAGAAATCTTTTCACCTTTTTTGTTCTTCATCACTCTCATGCCTCTATTCTTGGGCACACACTATACTGGACTCACCACTCAATATCTAAAATGGGGTAAATGATCCCCGCAACCAAAAAATTTACTACCTCCTTCTTCAGACCCTCTTATATGTTTGGATTTATCCTTCTTTATCTTTCCCTCACTGCCTTAACATCCTTCTTCTAGGTTAATCTTATGAATCACCATATTGGGGATAATCCTTATAATATAAGAAATTTTCCACCCCATGGCTCTCATTATCTTCTTAATTGTTGAGTGTAGTCCTTACATAAAATGGTATATCTCAAGTAGGAAGGCAAGGGTCTAAGCTTTAAAGTGGGTGGTTTAATTCTAGAAGGTGATGGGATGTAGCTATTCTCTCTAACTTCTCCTTCTCAACTCCCACATATAATTCCTCTTTTCTCACATTCTCATCATGGTGCACTTTAATGACTTGATCAACTTCCTTTTCAAGTTCAGTCACACACTCATCCATAACATCAATCTTAATACATACAGTACCATCCTTCAACTTCTTCAAAGATTTAGACATGTTAAATTCAATCTACTCATCACCAGTTCTCAAAACAAATTTTCCTTACTACACATCAACTAATGCCCTACCAGTATTCATAAAGTGCTTATCTAAAATCAAGGGGCAATTTCTATCTTTCTCAAAATCTGACACACAAAAAATCAACAGGCGTGATGAATTTATCTACTTTTACCAACACATCTTCTATAACTACAGATGGCCACTTAATGGATTGGTCTGCTTGTTGAGTGAGCATGGATGTCGACTTAACCTCTCCTAATCCCAATTTCCTAAAAACAGACAAAGGCATCAAGTTAATACTTGAACCTAAATCACATAAGGATTTAAAAATTCAAAGTCACCAATAACACATGGAATAGTAGAACTCCTTAGATCTTGTAATTTTGAAGGCATTATGCTTGAGTTGATCGAACTATAATTCCATCAATGTTAATGTCTGGTTGTCCTGCCAAGTGCCTTTGTGTGTATATTTCCTTGAGAAACTTTGTGTACTTACGAATACACTCCAAGACTTCCACCAATGATAAGTTGATCTGAAGCTTCTTTAGTTTCTCTAAAAAGTTAGAGAACTGTGCATCCCCAAAATGATATCTAACCCTTTGTGGATGTAGAAGTTTAGGCTTGTAATATGGTGGTGGAACATATGGCTTCTCTTCTTCTTTCTCTTATAATTTCTCATTGGCCTTCTCCTTTTCTTGGCTCTCATTTTGCACATTTGGTTCCTTCAACCACTTACCACTTCGAATGGTAATAGACTTGAGTTATTCTTTTGGATTTACTTCGGTATTGCTTGGAAGGCTACTTGAATTCCTAAAAGACAAAGCATTAGCAAGTTGACCTACCTATACCTCCAAGTTATGGATAGATTAGGCGTAGTTCTTTGTAATCTGATAAAACTTTGCCTCCATCATATTTTGACTCCCTTATAGCCTTCTTTGGCATTCCTATAGTCTTGAAAACATCCTCCCCTCGTTCTTTTCTTGACTTGCCAGTTTGGAGTCGAAAACATCCAATAGCTTGTCCATATTGTTCTCTTAAGCTCTAACACAATCTTTTTGAAATCTGGGAGGTCTTTGCAATCTTGCTTGGCCACCTGCATTGTTAGTACTTTAAGAAAAAATTGGATGGTTTTTCACCTCGGATTATAGGTTTTGAAGTATGGATTGTTACCTTTTTATTGCTATTGGCTCAAGTAATTAACTTGTTTTGTGCCCCTAGCTCCCTACAAGAAGCATTCAGATATGCCATGGTTGTCCTGCCTACATACTTCACATTGTAATTGTATGACCCTAGCTGTAGACAATGAGGCTCCTTACATCTTACTCAATTGCTTAGTGAGTGCAGTAATTTATGCTTGTAATGTTGTGCTTGAGTCAATTGATATCATCCCCTTTTGCTACTTTGGCCCCTGTCTACTTCTCTCATTGAACCAAGTAAAAATGTTGCTTGCTAACTCCTCCAAAATTTTATAAGTTGCATTAATGGTTTTTATCATCAATAATTCTTCAGGGACTACATCTATAGTCCCCCTTGTGCTTTGATTAACACCATTATAGATTGTTTATAGCAAGAACCCACTGGGAAGAATGGGTGTGGGCAGCTTCTTTGCAAGTCTTTGAACTCTCCCAAGCTTCATAAAATGACTCCCCATAACTTTGCTAAAAGTTTGTAATTTATTTTACAATTCTTGTTCTCTTGGTCAGTGGGAAGTACTTGGCAAGGAAAGCTTGGGGGACTTGCTCCCATGTGATTATCTGTCTTTAACCAAGGGAGTTCTACCATGCCTTTGCACGATCTCTCAAGGCAAATAGGAACAATCTTAACCCACTAAATCATGAATTCTTGAATAATTAAAAAGATTGTATCGATACAATATGAACAAATGAAAGTTGTTTTCTGTAACAATTTATTAATAGTAAAATATTTTCAAAGTTGTGATTGATAAAATGTTTAATAAGTATAAAGATAATATAAATAATATATATTAAATGTAAATGTGATAAAATTTATAGGAATTACAATTTTTCAAATTTTGTAGCAATAAAATCTTTACTAATATAAAAATCTATATAAAGAAAATATGTATTTAATGAAATTTGTCTATAACGTTATATAGTAAAGAAAATTTTGTCAGATTTTTTATTAATAAAATCTTTAATAAGTAGTAAGATTATATAAAATAAATAATAAAAAGTGGAATTTAAGTTTTTTCAACAATTTATAGTAATTAACATATCTTTCGATTTGTTAATAAAAAATTCTAAATAAGTATTAAGATTAAATAAATAAATATGCAATAAATGAAATTTGCCATAAAATTAAATAGTATATAAAATATATGCAAATTTTTAAATATCAATAATTGAAATTGAATTTTTTGAACATGTTATAGTAAATAAAATCATTTTAGCATTTGTTTTAATAAAATTTGAAATTATTATGAAAACTATCTAAATACAATATGTATAATTGAAATTTTTTCATAACATCTTATAGTAAATAAAATATATATAGGTTTAGTTGAATAAAATCGTTAATAATAATAAATATGACATAAATAAAATATGTATAATTGAGTAGATTATATGTACTCATGATATTTGTATTATAAAATACATATACATCAAGTTACATAGTTTAATGAAGTCAAGAATACATCAAGTTACATAAAAATCATAACGATCAATAAGAATGTAGTTGAAAATAATCAATTCATATTTAATTAAGAATGCCATATTGAAATCGAGACCTAGTCCGTTGTTGTGCAAGGGTTGAATTATACTTAACTTGTGAACCTGTTCTTTCATTTTTAGTTTCATCTGTTGATTGACATTTGCTATCGGGTTATTAAATAACTCATTAGTTTATACATGCAATTTAATAAAATAATGTATAACACAACAAGTCATGCAATAAATTTTTACTTCTTCAAACTGTATCTAGGCATGTTGGAGAGTATGAGAAATCTTGATTTCAAAATGCCAAAACATCTTTCAATGATGTTTCTCAATGATGAATGTCTGTGGTTATACAATTCTTATGGACTCGATGGTCATCCTCATCCTCGTCCTCATCCTCAATAATCTTGTAAATGATATCTTTCACCACGATATGGGGAAAGAAACCCAAGCAAATTCGCATATCCTGAGTCGACCAAATAGTACTTACCTAAACATATTAACATACATAATGATATTTATCAAAAGTTAAATTAATTGAAACAACTAAATATTGAATGATTATATGCAATATCTTAGAGGGGTAGTGAAAATCTCCATATCAGATTTGTCACAATTTCATAAAGAATTCGAGTGTCATTGGCAATACTTTCCCATCCTACCAACATACCAGTAAAACATATGCAAAAAGAGCAACAACACATGACATTCTATGTTGGTGCAACTTTTTTGCCCTTATATGGTATCTGTTGTTCTGGTGGAACAAGTGCATATACATGCGTCCCATCTATGGCTCTAATGCAGTCCTACAAATTGGTAGAATTTCCTTATGGTTATATAATATACTGTGAAAAATTGTTAATCAATAACGTAGATAGAAGTTTAACTTGAAGTAAGAAGTATTTAACATTTTTTTGAATCTTATCAGGTGTTATGTGAAATGATGGTGGAATAATGAATTTTTTTGCTCCTTTAACCACTACATGTAACACGTGTCAGAAATGTTAGAAAATTGTCATCGTTGAATGTTGAAAACGCTGTACATTCGTTTGTGTTGTGTAACTATGACCAACAATCATTAAGAACATTTGCTATTTGTTCTTGTACAATCACACTCTTTGTTGGTTTTAAGTCGCCATAATGTGTTAACTCATCATAGAAATTTAAAAATTTTGTTGCAGACATTTTTAAAAAATTTTAAATGTGAACCAAATTACCATTTATAAGTTATAACACCTAATCATGTCCATTAAGTGTGAAAGTCCGGCATGGTTTTTTCGTAAATGAAAAGCATTTGCATGTTAAATAGTCAATGCTGCTGACACATTATGTTCATCCTCTGATTAAATAGGTGAATTTGAATCCGAACTCATTTATCTATAGTGATAAAGCATCACATCATTAATCAATAACTTTTACCAAAGGTTTATTACAACGAACATTCATGCATCACGCATGTGATTCTGTTAAACCTATAAAGCATCCGAATTCAAACAAACATACAAAAGATCCAACTTAATGATAGTAATCATAGCTTACAAACGTTATAACCACATGTTTATAATAGACAAATATGAACAACAACAACCAACTAAAGTCATAATGATTTAGAAGTCCAAACCAAACACAAGCAGGATATTATCTAAAATCCAATGCATGCAATAATATTCAAACCCAAATCTATTACACACTGTCAACAAATTCAACATAACGCATACATGTTCTATCCAAGTACTCAAGTAAATAAGAAACATCTATAACTTTAAATTTTCAATGAAACTCATTTTCTTGCAGTCCGACATGTCAAAAATGACATCCTCATCAATGGACTGTAGCACAAAAATTGCAATACTTTAGTATACTGCATGTTATCTACCCCGAGTCCATCAAGAACCTCCATTAGACGTTTTATATCTCCAAAATCTCGGATTCTTGCCTTATCTAGATTGCTCCATCCAAAAGAAGTTGTCGAAGCCGCCATCTTTTTCTCATAGAAGTCTAGCTTCATCTTTAAATTCTCTGTTATTGATTGCACCATATCTTGTATAATAAGGATGCCCTCTTGTTCTTATCCTTCTTCTTCATTGGGAATTTCCTTTTCCTGGGACTCGAACTAAGATCTTGCTCAACTACATTGTTAGATGACTTCTCTTCCTCTATACCAATCTTGGGGATTGTATCATTACTAAATAAGGGTGTTTTTGTTGAAGGAAATGCGTACAGGCCTGTGATAGTGATATCTTTAAATAAGACACTTAGGGTCCTGGTATTCTTTGCAGCCCTTGTTTTTTAAACATGTGAGCCATTTTGTAAACCTGACAGAAAAGAGAATTTGTAATTAGACATGATAAATGTTACAATAAACAATAAACAATTACATATTATATACCTTGAATAGGTTTTCCCAGCATTCATCTTCTGCTGTCACTTCCCCGGTAATAGCGTTATATCCCATACTAGTTTCTCCGATTAAATTCTTGAAAATTTTCATACGCGCTCTCAGACCATTGTACTTATTCTTCAACTGTATTTAGGAATAATCCTTGCCATTTTTCATTTTCAAATCGGTCTTGATTTTTTCCAAACACTTTTTGAAAAAGTTGTTGTCATTATGTTACCTCTTTTTTTACTTCCTCCATAATACGTTCGATCAAATATAACTCAATTTGATCATTCCATACCCCATCCTTCTCACTTATCTCAATAAAATAATTTGAATTATTAAAATTGCTTTGATCTTCCATCTATACAAAATATATGCAAGTATATAACCAATTATAGGGAAGATATTCCTTTAACGGAAACATACATATCACAAATAATACACATCCTTCTGCAACTATTAACAACGTCAGACATAGCCATTAGCAATTTAAGATTCATTTAAAACATACCAAAGATTTATAAAAACTTGCATTTTTGCTTATCAGATATTAGTTTGATAAGCAAAAGTAACCATATGCCTCCTTTTCTCCAATTCCATATATATGAACTCAATAACATTTAGACAAAACATAAAAATCCAAGATATTTGTACATCATAAAATCATAGGCTGCTTTGATGTCAAAGAATTAATACCTAACATATACAACATGTCACAAAACAAATAAGTTTGAACTGAGCATATATAACAGAGAATTGACATGAGACAGTCTAAGTAGAGAATCTGTAACTATTCTGTAAATGAACATATCAATCAAATATTTCCATCACAGATGTAGTCATGCTCTATAATCTTAACAACAAGAAAAGGAAACATACACATAAAAAAACTAATTTAAAGCACCCATAAAATCCCACCCTCATATGGAAAAACGAAAATAGACAGAATTAGTAATTGAACAACCTTATCATTCGTTGGAGGTCACTGCCAGATAGCGAGAAATTCGAAGTTGAATGTAGTGAGATTTCATAAAACCTAAGGTGGGAAACAAGAACAATCTCATTACCAAATATGGAAAAAAATTGTAATAGATGTAAGAATACAACCTATAATTACAAAATCCCATCGACACAAACGCAAAAATCTAATGTAATAAAGAGAAAAAAAAATTAAAGAATTACCGGTTCAAACACGTACTGGCTGAGGATGTGGTTTTAAGTGATAGAGGTGGCACAGTTAGGGATGTCAAACGGGTGGGTCAGGTCGGGTTCGGGTTGGGTCATTTCGGGTTCGGGTCATTTCGGGTTAACAACTATTCGGGTTCAGG